>JAAAKG020212437.1:0-22439 GCA_010014905.2 Druon quercuslanigerum | reverse complement strand
GGAAATTTTCAAATTTCCACAAACTCTGACTTGGAACCGGAAATTTTCAACTTTCAAGAAACTCTGACTTGGAACCGGAAATTTTCAAATTCAACAAATTCTGACTTGGAACCGGAAATTTTCAAATTTCAACAAATTCTGACTTGGAACCAGAAATTTTCAAATTTCAAAGAATTTTGACTTGGAACCGGAAATTTTCAAATTTCAAAAAATTCTGACTTGGAAACGGAAATTTTCAAATTTCAAAAAATCAATCCGAATTAATTCCGAACTCTAACTGGCAATTCTTGAAAAGAATGAATTCTAATTCTAAGTTGAGAAGGGATATTTTTCGAAAGAATTGAAATTATGAATTTGAACAGGGAATTTTACAAAAAAATTATAATTCTCAGTTGAAATGGAGAATTTTCGAAGTTAATGAAAATTCTTGATTTGAACAGGGATTTCTTCAAAAGAATTTTAGTTCTGAATTGAAATTAATTTTCTTGAGGAATTTAAATTCTGGGTTTGAAATGGGAATTTTCTATTTTTAACAAACAATTTTTATTTTCATAAACTAATTTGAGGAGAAAATGTAAAAAGATTAACAACATTTTCAAAAATGACTGTAGAAGATTTTATGAAAATTTCTTTAATTTTGCAGAATTAAAAAAAATTTTATTTAAAAACTGTAAGCCAGTATGTAGATGTTTTTGCAAGAATGTAAATAAAACTTCGAAGTCTTTTAAGGAATAATTCTCAAAAAATGTTGCAAATGGAACAAAATTCGGAAGTAGAACATTAAATTTTTCCAAAGAATTCTAATTCTGAGTTAAGACAGGGAATTTTCAAATTTTACCAAAATATCAAATTTTAATAAATTATAAAAAAATTAAAATATTAAATTATAAAGTATTTATCCAAAAGAATTATAAGTTGTATTGGAAATGGGAATTTTAAAATTTTACTAAATTCCTAACTGAAACAGGGAATTTTTTTTAAAGAATGAATTCTAATTCTAATTGGAAACGAAATATTTTTGAACAAAATTAAAGTTGTGAATTGGAACAGGAAATTTTAGAGAAAAATTCTAATTCTTAGTAGAAGTAGAGAATTTTCGAAAAGAATTAAAATTCTTGATTTGAGGGATTTAAAAAAAAATTTATTTCTAAGTGGAAATAAATAATTTTCTTAAAGAATTAAAATTCTGGTTTTGAACAAGGCATTTTCAATTTTTAACCAATTCTAAGGTAGAATTGGAATTTTACCTAGGAGAATAACGATTCTAAATGAAAAATTGAATTTCTCAAATAGAATTATTATTCTATGTTGAAAAGAGGTATTTTCGAAAAAATTTAAATTATGAATTGAAATATGGAATTTTACAAAAAAGCTAATTCTTACAATTGGTTAATTTAAAATTGCTTAAAATGGTACAATTTTGAACATTTTTAAATTAATTGATTGATTTTTTAGTTTTAAAAATTAAAAATGATAACGGGAATTTGTATTTTTTGCAACTGAATCTTAATATTTGAACTCTACAGTTTATAAAAGTTTAAAATTTAGAATTTGGCAGTTTACCTGCATTTAATTTAAAATTATTCAGTTTGAAAGTGTTAGTATTTTATAAACAAATTAAAAATCTTCAAATTTATTAATTTATTTTAAACAAAAAAATATATTTTCTATTTTAAAAGATGGCTTTTTAATAAAATATTTTAATTTTCAACCAAGTCATTAAACTTAAAATAATAGTTTAATTTGCAACCCAAAAAAATTAAGTGCCACCAAAAAAGTGTCATAGTTAAAATTTCAATTAAATGAGATTAAATTTATAAAAAAAAAAAATTTCAACTAATGAAGATTTTTCTCAAGAAGAAAATAAAATTTTATCTAAATTGTTGAGACTTTAAGCGAAAAGAAGAATTTTTGCTATAAAAATTAAATTTTCAAACAAAAAATATAACTTTATAGCAAAAAATTAATTTTTCACGAAATTGATGCATTTCCCCTCAAAAAATACGAAATTTTAAGCCAAGAAAATTATTTTTTCACCAAACAAGAAGAATTTTCAAATGAAAAAGATCAATCTTAAGAAATTGAAAAAGTGACATTTTCAGTCAATATTTAAATTTTCAACGAAAGACAAATTAAAATTTTAATAATTTAGTTTAACTGTTGCTTAAGCAGTTCAATTATCAAATAAATCAATTTTTTTAAGCAAAATAGTTGAATACTCAAGCAAAGAAAAATAATTTTTAACCAAAAAGTGGCATTTTTATAAAAAAAATTAGAATTAGATTTTAATTGATTTTTCAGGATAAAAATATGAATTTCTAAACTTGAAACATGTTCCTACAAAAAAAATTGAGTTTTCAATCCAGAAAGACAGAAAGTTGAATTTTCTTGGATTTTTTATCCAAGTAAGATGAAATTTTTACTAAAACAGACAAATTTTTAATAAAAAACGACCATTTTTTAAAAACTGGACCTGTCATCCAGAAAAGATTTTAGTTCATTTTTCAACAACAAAATATACATTTGAAACAAAAAGTAAGTTTTCAACCAAAAATTATGACTTTTTAACAAAATAGTTTAACTTTTCACTAAACAGTTGAATTTTATTTCAAGAAAGATAAAATATTTCTCTTAAAATAGGTGAATTTTTAATAAAAAAATAAATAAATTTATTTGTTAAAGCCTAAGGCGCTTTAACAAAAAGAGAATTTACAAACACGAAATTGGAGTTGATGGTTTGTTCACCTTCAATTTGAAAAGGTCTGCCCACAAATGTGGGGAAAATTAAAATACTGAGCGCGTACCGAGAGGTAAATATATTATTAGGCGCAAAGCGCAAGATAAATATATTATCGAGCGCGAAGCGCTAGAAACCACGATTCAACCATCATTTTGGATTATTTCCTTTCAGTGTTTCGTCTGTCGTGCTTAGAGAGGAATGGAGGGGAGAGGATAATAGAAGGATGGGAAAGTAGGAGGGGATATATATAGTTGATGGAGAAGTAGGGAAAGTGAAAGTGTAGAAATTGGTGACAGGGGCAGTATTGGAGGAGAGGGGATGTTACGATAGGATCAGTTGGGACAGGATACGATAGAAAGAAGTGATAAGCCACGGGGAGTGAGAGGGAGAGATTTTTGACCAATCTGCAACAATTACTAACTTTTCGAAGTAAAATCAAAATATAAAAGTTAAACATTTTAAATACTATATTAGGGAGGCCACATTCTTTTTTTGTTCATATCTCGCCTCGAGTCTCGAATCTAGTCTCGAACCTAGCCTCGAGTATTGTCTCGAATCTCGTTTTTAATCTCGCCTCGAATCTCGTCTCGAGTCTCGAAATTTTTTTTTTTCAAGTTTTTTAACCGAAAACCACTTCTACGTGATCAGACGGATAAGAACCGTAAATATAGTACAAAATACAGAAGATTGAGGAATAAGACGAGGAGACGGTAAGATTTAATGCCATCTCTTGTATTCCTCTTTGGAAGCCACTCTCAGCCGTAGGCGGTTCCCCTAACCCCAAAAACCCCATTCCATCGGAGAATCTCACTCGCGAGCGTCACCTCGAGGGCCCAATTAGTGCCAGCAATCTTGCCGCGGTTTCTGCATTCGCGTATGACTGGCGTTTTCCGGTGCACTCTCACACCTGCTCCTCTGACTACCTTCCAACCTAAAATCCAAATACCTACACCTCTACCATTTCGTATAAATATATATATAATACTTCCTTTTATCCGCATATACCGGTCATAAAATATAGATATAATGTGTGTAAACTCAGAAGGTATGCGTAAGCGCGTTTTCGCCCATCCCTTCTCCATTGCACCTACCCTCTTTCCCTCTCTTTTTGAATCTCTCTTCGATTCCCATTCTCCCGCTTTCCACCCTCTGGAGAGGCATTATCCAATTTTCTAGCAGATATTTTGCGATATAATAATTGGGCATTCATAAGCGTCGAGCACCGTGGGGAAATGTGGAAGGAGTTGCTGTATTATATTTGCAGAGAGAGAGAGAGAGAGAGAGAGATAGGAAAGAGAAGAGAGGATATGAAGAGAGAAATGGCAGAGGATAGAAAGGATCGGGGAATGAGTGAAAACATTTTGCATTGGGATAGAATACCGCGGAAGATAGGCAGGTTAGTACTCTCGTTATCTTCCTAACGACCTTTTAACCTTCGTTAATTATTGTTACTCCTGCGTAACGAGCCAACATCTTAACATCGTACCATAAACTTACCTCAATGCAAACTCAAATACATAACTTGGAGTCTTGGATTCTTGAAGTCTTGGGAGTCTGGAAGCGAAAGGTGCAGGGATTTTATTTTTATGTCGATCGTCTATTCACTTCCGCTAAGTGCACTAGGAAAAATGAACTCCTGTATCCAATACATGGTGTGTGTGTGTGTGCTCTCTAGGGACAATAGAATATTTTTTATTTTTATGGGATTACTCCTCTATTTAGAACCAACATTTTTCTTCAATTTCCTCATCTACTTCCCCTAATTTCCCTCTTTCCCTCTCCACACTTCACCATTTGTTTTCCTTCCTCAAATAATTCCTCCTCGACTTCTTCTTCTTCTCGTTTCCCCAGGATACAGTCACCTTTCCCTACTTTTCTTCCCCAGGCTTCATTTCCCCTCCCCTTCTCACTCTAATTTCTAATCATTTCCTCTACTTCCCCTACGTCCCTTCAAATAACTTACCTCTCCTTTCCCCTTATTTCCCCACCCTTATTCTCCTCACCTGCCCTATTAGATCGCTCATAGTTTTCCCTAATTTCTGCTATTTTACCTCTCCTTATTTTCCCTACTCCTACTCTCATACTTTCCCCTCTTTTCCCCTCCTTGGAAAAAAGTACGACAGACGGACGGACTATGAGAACCTAAAAAATTATTTGATTGGAATGGTTTTATATTTAATAAAAAAATGTTTAAATTTTTCGCAAATTAATGTGGAAAGGGATTTGGAAATTCCGAAAGCAACTATGAAAAAATTCAGTTCGCAATGCTTTTGTGGAATTTTTTAATTGTGGTGAATATTAATTTTAAGTAATATTATACAATAAATTTTCAAATATAGATCAGAATTAAATAAGTCATTTTGAATGTTTCTCTACTTTAAATTCTTATCATTCTTAAAATTTTCAAAATTCTATGTATTCTTTTTTTTTCTTTTAAATTTCTTGGAATTATGCTAAACTTTTTAATTCTTTTAAATTCTTCGAAATATTTTGAGATTCTCTGAATTCTTTGATATACCTGAATTCATTTGAAATCTTTGAATTCAGAAGAATTTAAGGAATTTATAATATTTTAGGAATTCGGATGAAAAAGCGAAATTTGGGGAATGAAAGACATTCTAGGAATTCTGGCTACTCGATGAATTTTATGAATTCTGAAAATTCCAAAAAATCAGGGCATTCAGAATATTCCAGGATTTCAGACAATTGAAGGAATTCCGGAAATACCGAGTGTTGGAGGAATTCAGGATATTTTAATTACAGAGGTTTCAGAGCATTTAGGGAATTTAAGAATTTAGGAGAATTCGAAATATTCAATGAATTCAGAAAAATGAACAAGTTCAGAATATTCAAGGATTTCAGATCATTACAAAATTCTCAGGAATTTAGAACAATTAAAGAATTCAGGAAATTCATAGATTAAAAAATCCAGATAGTTAAAGAAATTCAGAGAATTTCCGAAATTTCGAGAATTCACGGAATTTTACGGGATTGAGAATTTTCGTATTCAAGAAATGCAGGGAATTTAAAATATGAATTTAAAATTCAGAATATTACAGGAATTCAAAGAATTCTACAGAAATTCAGGGAATTCAAAGAATATTACAGGTATTCAGGGACTTCAAAGAATTTCAGGAATTCAGAACTTTAAAGGAATTCAGAGTTTTCAAGGATTTCAAGAATTTTAGAGAATTCGACGAATTCAGATATTTCAAAGCCTTTAGGGATTCTGGTAAATTTTAATTTCTCTAAATAAAGAACACTCACTTAAAAAAAAGGAATGACAGTGTTTAATTTTGAGTTTTTCATAAATAAACTAAGAAGGTTAAAACTGTACTCATGCTGGTAATGAAAAGTTTGTAATTCTAAAAGATTTTAGCAATTTAATTATTTTTATTGGATTTTTTTTTATAGTTTTGAAGGTTTAAAATTAATCTCAAAGGCCTAATTGATTATAAATTAAACTATATAATTAAAAATTTAAATATTTCGTAAAAAATGCACTTTTATGTTGAAAACTAATTTTTTTTTTTAAATCAATTTTGTTGTAAATAATTCATCTTTTTGGCTGCAGAATTCAACAAATTTGTTGAAAATTCCACTTTTCGGTAAAAAATAATACTCGTAGTGGAAAAATTATTCTTTTGTTTGACAAGTTAAGTATTTAGTTAAAAGTTTTTTAAAAATTCATAATTTTTCATGATTCACCTTGTTATTCTAAAATTGGTGTTTCTGTTAAAAATTAGTTTTTTAGATAAAATATCACTATTTTATTTTTGGTTGATAATTAATCCTTTATAAATCGTTAAAAATTCAACTATTTTGTTGAAAAATTCATATATTTTCGTTGAATTCAACTTTTTTTTAAATCTTTTTTTTTTATGAACAGTAATTTTTAACATAAAATTTTTAATATTTTAATTTTGGTTAAAAACTTATCCCTGATTGTTAAAAATTCGCCTTTTTGGGTAAAAAATTGATCCTTTTTGTTGAAAATTCATCTATTTGGTGAAGAATTCAAATATTTTGTTGAAAATGTTTATTTTTTTCGTTGAATTCAACTGTTTGAAAATTTGTGTTTTTTTAAAGGAATTTATGAAACTGAAAATTTAGCTGTTTTTTAGAAACTTTTTCTTTGTAAAAATTCGCCTTTTTTTAGTTAAAAAGTAATTTTCCAAAATAAAAATTGAACTATTTGAATTAATTGATTCAGCTATTTGTTTAAAAGTTTAACTATTTTGTTGAAAGTTTAATTATTATATTTAAAATTGAGCTGTTTCGTTAAAAATTCGTCCTTTTAGCTAGTAAATTCAACAATTTAGTTAAAATTTGAACTTTTTTTTTTGAAAATTCGTATTTTTAGTTAGAACATCAATCATCTTTGTGAAAAATCCATTTGGTTTTTGCTGCTGAAAAGTAATTTTTTAAAATGGAAATTTAACTGTTGCATTTTAGTCATAAAACATTCTCTTTTAGTTGATAAGTCAGCTATTTGGTTTTAAAATGTATCTATATTATTTAAAGTTTAATTATTTATTCGAAAATTGAACCATTTTTTTAAATTCATCCTTTTTGTTCGAAATGCATCTCATTCGTTGAATATTAGTCGTTTTGGATTGAAAAAAATTATATCTGTTCTAACAGACTTTATATAAATGTTTCATGTAAAAACTAGTTTACCATAAAACGTTCAAAGTTACGTAAATGGTGACGTAAATTTTATGCTGATAAGCTTCAGGCAATATTAGTGCAATGAATCACCTGAATACTTGTTACTTCGATTATTGTAGTTTTTTCTCTAATTCGGAGAGATGAGAATCGCTTTTTCTCTATTAATATTTTCAGCATTTATTTTTAATTCAATTGGTAAGTATAATAAAATAATTAAAAAATAGTGGGAATTTTGAAAAAAAAACAGTGTCAGAAAATTGTCCAAATATTTGGAAACTATTTCGCCTATTCCCTTCTTTTTTTCGCTTTTCTACTTAGAAGTCATCCACAAAATATATTACCGAAGAAAAAAATACACATCGCTTAACAAAACGATAATTTCGGATTTATTTGTTTGATTTGTCCCCCAAATTTTCACCTCATATTTCTACTGTTTATCAAAGCTACTTTCAAAACTTATGAATTTTAGATAGAAGAATAACGTCTCTCCAGTGGAGCTAAAAGAGTAGATCTTTTTTCAGAAAAAATTCTAATTAAAAAAAAGTTTTTAAATTTGTTTTCCATCTAGTTCTAAAATGAGGTTAAGTATTTCCTATTAGTTGAAGAGTTAACTGTATTGATAGGCCTATCTATACTGATTGATGGTAAGTATCTCTTTTGTTAATACAGATTCCTATAAATATCGTCTCTATTTCTTTTTGCAGAATTAAGTTTACAGTCTGGCTCTAACCATGATGGCGATTCTCCTAGTACAGTCCAGCAACTGGGTCTTGGCCAACCCTCTTCTTCTTCTTTTTCTTCTTCTTCTTCTTCCTCTCGTCGCATATCCCATTCTCCTGCTAAACCTGAGTCTCATATACGCGCTAGGTCCAGGTCTCCTCGTGCCAAGTCTCCTCCTGCCAGGTTTCCTCCTTCGACGACACTTCCTGCCATGTCTCCTCCTGACATGTCTTCTCCTGCCAGGACTCTTCCTGCCATGTCTCTTCCTGCCATGTCTCCTCCTGCCAGTGCTCTTCCTGACAGGACTGCTCCTGCCATGTCTCCTCCTGCCAAGATGCTTTCTGCCATGTCTTCTGCCCGAACTCTGCCTGTAATGTCGCCTCCTGCCAGAGCTCCTCTTGCTGAGCCTTCTGATTTAAGTGTACTTGGATATGGACTTGGGCAACTTGGAATTATTCGGCTTGTTCCCAGAATAAATCCGCACCGGAGATTTGAACTTCGAAGATATACTTTTCATCCCGATTCGCTACTTCAGTATCCAATAAGATCAAAAGTCTATCGGCCCATTCCGTCCCGAGAACAAATTGTATTAGCAACGTCCAATGGTGACGTTTTTGCAATGCTGAAGTCTAGAGACGTTCTTACTGGAATATACAGTGGAAATTACCGAGCGAAAATAAACATAGACAGCGGCAAGATTACGGACTTGACCCAAGAAGAAGCTGATGAAGTTCCAGTAGGTCCAGTTCATCCAATGAGGTGGAATTTTAGTGTAGTGGTTGTAAAGTACGATACTCTTCACTGAAAAATTGTTTGTCTAGAAGCCAACAAGTAATGCCTCGATTTAAAGAAATAATTACTTCAGTGATAATCTAAAATATAAAAAAATGTTTATCTGCAATAAATTTAAAAATTATTTAAATAGATTTCTTGGGAGCTGAGAACGTGCTTTCTTTAAATCTGCTTTTCAAACCCTGAAAACGTAACGAAAAATTTTTTACATTCTTTTCTATTGCAATTTTCCAAATAATTCTTACTTTTTTTCCACTTTTCAAAAAACGTCCCCAGTATCTCCTTTTTATATTTTTTTGCTTAAATGCGAACTAAATCAACAGAATCCAATAAAAGTGTCTAACTATTTCTGGTTAAAAAATCTTTTTTTATTTTGAATGTCTAGTATTATATTTTTGTTTATAATTTATCTCGGTCGGGAATTTAGAAAATAAATTTATTGGCCTAAAAAATTGTTCCATTTGTTGTTAAAAATTGACAGTTTTATTTGAAAATTGATCTAGTTAAAAATCCGTCTTTTTGTTGAATTCAACTGTTTTTTTTTATTTAAAGATTGGAATCTTTTTTGGTTGAAGTATCAACTATTACATGTTTTTTTAAATAATTGAACTTTTTTTGAAAAATCAACTAATTGATTAAAAATTAAACTATTAATTTAAAAACCTAACTATTTGGTGGTAAATTAAATTTTTTGATTAAAAATCATATTTTCGGGTTTGAAATTCAATTTCTTTGTAGATAGTTTATCTTCTCGAATTCTAAATTCAATAATTTTGTTAAAAATTCATATATTTTCTGAAAATTTGTCTTTTCATTTCAAAGTTAAACTTTATTATAAAAATTCACCTTTCTTGTTTAAAATTGAACTTTTTGTTTTAAATTTAAATGTCTTCTTAAAATTATCTTTTTAATTAAAAGGTCAAGTATATTTTTAACAATTAATCATTCTTGTTGGAAATTAAACTTTTTTCGTTAAAATTTAACTGTATTCCGAAAGATGTGTCTTTGGATAAAAATTTAAAGATTGGTTAATGTTGAAATATTCTGTTAAAAATAATTTCTTATCAGAAAATGTAACAGTTCCATTTTTATTTAAAAATTTATCCTTTATAAGTTAAAAATTCAAACATTTCTGAAAAAACTCCAGCATTCTCTTTAAATTTCGTCTTTTGGGATGAAAATTAATATTGTTTATAGAACATTTATCAATTTGCAAATTCGTTTTTTCATTAATGAAAAATAATTATTTAAACTGAAAATTTAATTATTTCATTTTTAGCTGTAAACTTATCTCTTCTAGTTTGAAATTCATAAATTTAATAAAAAATTTTACTGTAGAATTGAAAGTTTATTAAAAGTCTATTAAAGTTTATTAATTGATGTTTTTCTTGTTTTGTTTTTGTTAGAAATTTACCTTTTTAACGTTAAAAATTAATTCCTTTTAATTAAAAATTATTCTATTTGGTTGAAAATTTGATTATTTTGTTGGAAAATTAACTAGTTTCTTAATAATTGTTCTTTTTTCGAAAGTTAATTTTTTATTCAGATTTAAAAAATTTCTACTTTCAAATTGATAATTAATTAACATTTTTGTTGAAAATTGATCTTTTTAGGCTTAAAAGTCAAAATTTTCTAAAATATTCAAATTTTTATCTAGAACATTCTTACGAATGTGCTAATTTAATGAATGGTGTACTCTTAAGAATTGTAATCCTTGTTAAAATTGACATAATAAAGCAATTAATGTCCAAAAAAATTTTTTTAATGCTTAAGAATCCACCAAAAGAATGTAACTTGTGACCTGGGATTCAAAAAATATAGAATTTTTTTATTGGAAACCACCACATTATGAGTCTATTACCCCCCCCCCCCCGTCCGCCTCGACAAATGAGCGTTAGATGGCTCTATAGTCTCATAATATGGGAGTTTCGAAAAAAATATCGTACATCACTCGTATGGTTACCCACGCCTTCACGTGGAATTTAATATTCGTAAGTGCGACCAGAACTTGTGAAGATCAGATTTCTATTATTTCTTCACTCTTCGTCTTTCATCATATATCGTTGGTCCTTACCATTGGTTTGTGGCCTTAAAGGATTTTTAGAGATTTTAGATTATTTTTTTAAATTCCAAGTAATTTTAAAGTGCTTTAAAAGTTTTCGAGGGATTTTAAAAATTGCAAATATTTTAAGGTGCTTTTTGAAAGATTCTGAAAAATTTACAAGTGCTTTAAAAAGTGTCAAAAGATTGCAAAATATTTCAAAGCATTTAAAATATTTTAGGGTATTTTAAAAGATCTAGAAGATTCTAATCATTCCAAGGTATTTTAATATTCGTAAGTGCGACCAGAACTTGTGATCACCAGATTTGTATTATTTCTTCACTCTTCGTCTTTCATCATACATCATTCGTCCCGTTCCTTTGCTCATTAGTAGCCATCTTGTCTTTCTATTTTGAAAATTCTATTTCTCTAATTTCGGATAATTTAGGATAAGTATAAAGCCTGCGATTAAACCAATAGAATTTTTTTCATTCGAAACCACCATATTATGAGTCTGTTACCCCCTCCCCCTCCAGAAAAATGAGCGTTAGATAGCTCTACAGTCTCATAAAATGTAGGTTTCGAAAAAATAGCGTACATCACTCGCAGGGTTACCCACGCCTTCACGTGGAATTTAATATTCGTAAGTGCGACCAGAACTTGTGATGATCAGATTTCGATTATTTCTTCACTCTTCGTCTTTCATCATACATCGTTCGTCCCATTCCCTTGCTCAACCGAAAAAAAATTTCTTTTATATCTTCCTGACCTGCAACATACCCACAACGAATGAATGTTACGTAACACCCGCGGATCTACAAATGCCAGTTTTAAAATCTCTACCCCTTCGCAAAGGGTGACAATGGGACAGGATAATCTCCTACTTTTAACCTGGCAAGCATTGTCCCTGGATTTTCGTAGACAGCCGTGTTACAGTTTCCGCGTTAAGTCGAATCTCGGGATCTAGTTTCTTGATTCTGACCTCAGAAGATCTCTTATATATGTTATATAGTTATAGATATAGATATAGAAATGAGAAGCAAAAACCAACCCTAGAGTCCTCTGGGACTTAGCTTTCCCGTCGAATCTCGTTGCGACAATGGATTCCAAGTTACTTCAGCTGTCAATCAAAGCCGCCTGGCTTCATCAGGGTTTCTTTCATTCAGTGAGACTTTCCAGGGGTGTGCTGATAAACTATTTTCGAGAATCCCGACGACTTTAATTTCATTGTTGTCGGATTATCGGGAAGACCGAGATATGCTCCTGGTTCTATTATGGGAGATAATAAAATCCTTTGCAAAGACGTGTGTGATCTTACCGTCTCGAAATAGCCTCAGGGAAATGGGGTTGTTACATATTTAAAATTTTTTTGCCCCAGTTGAATTGACAAAAGAAACACTACAAAATGAACTTAATTATGGAAGAAAAGGTTTTTCAAATAATTTTGAATATTTTTTGACAAAGATTGAAAGTATTATTTTTTGAATTTTGAGTTTTCGCGGGGAAATCTGATTGGTGTAAGGTCTTTTAATTTGTGACGTCAGCTGGCAAGCGTTAAAAACAAATAGGGGAATTTATCAAAGCACCTAGCTGTTGGTCAATTGAACTATTTTTCTGATACTTTGTTTGTTTTTTGTTGTGGAAATTTAATTATTCGACTTTCTATGAAAAACTCATGTGTTTTTAATAAAAATTTGTCTCTTTTTGTTGAGAATTAATCGGTTTAGGTTTAAAAGTCAAAATTTTCACTTAAATTCTTAGGAATGTGCTAACTAAATTATGGTGTTAAAAATTATTTGTTCCCTTATTATTATTCTTGGACTCTTAAGTCTTAAGTTTTTCGGATAATTTAGGGTAAGTATAAAGCCTGAGATAAAACCAATACACTGTACAGTTTCATTATATGGGGGTTTCAAATAAATATCGTACATCACTCCCATGGTTACTCGTAGTTAATCTTCTTGCTTAGAAATTCACCTTTTTGGTTGAAAAATTTTTTCCTTGGCTGAAAAATCAACCAATTTGTTAATAATGCATCTTTTTTGTAGAAAATTCTTCCTTTTGTTTAGAAATTCGTTAATTTTAGTTAAAAATTCATTTCTTTGGATAAAATTCAACTATCATGATGAAAGTTTGTAGTTTTTGGAATGTGCTAACTAAATTATGGTGTTAAAAATTATTTATTCTCTTATTGTTATTCTTGGACTGTAAAGTCTGCAATAATTTTTAAAATAATCTACAATATTTTTTTTAGCTTTGGAATCTCGTCTTTCTATTTCGAAAATTCTATTTCTCTAATTTCGGATAATTTAGGATAATTATAAAGCCTGAGATAAAACCAGTACACTCTACAGTCTCATAAAATGGGTGTTTCGAATAAAATATCGTACATCACTCGTAGTTAATATTTTTGCTTAAATATTCAACTTTTTGGTTGCAGATTTTTTCCTTGGCTGAAAAGTTAACCATTTTAATAATAATGCATCTTTTTTGGTAGAAAATTATTCCTTTTTTTAGAAATTCATTTATTTTGGTTAAAAATTCATTTCTTAGGATAAAATTCAACTATTATGATGAAAATTTGTAGTTTTTGGAATGTGCTAACTAAATTATGGTGTTAAAAATTATTTATTCCCTTATTATTATTCTTGGACTGTAAAGTCTGCAATAATTTTTAAAATAATCTACAATATCTTTTTTAGCTTTGGAATCTTGTCTTTCTATTTCAAAAATTTTACTTCTCTAATTTCGGATAATTTAAGATAAGTATAAAGCCTGAGATAAAACCAATACACTCTACAATTTCATAAAATTAGGGTTTTGAATAAAATATCGTACATCACTCGTAGGGTTAGTCGTAGTTAATCTTTTTGCTTAGAAATTCAGATTTTTGGTTGAAAAATATTTTTCTTGGCTGAAAAGTCAAACATTTTGTTAATAATACATCGTCTTGGTAGAAAATTATTCCTTTTTTTTAGAAATTCGTTAATTTTGGTTAAAAATTCATTTCTTTGGATAAAATTCGACTATTTTGATGAAAATTTGTAGTTTTTGTTTTGTTAAAAATTAACTTTATTAAATGAAAACTTAAGCATGTAATGCAATAATCGGATAAACAATGCATTTATTTTTGTTTAACAATTCTTATTTTTGATAGAGAGTTATTCTTCTTTGAAAGTTCGTCTCTTTAGTTAAAAAAACATTTTGTTTTTGCTGAAAATTCCAATATTGTAATAAAACTTTTTTCTTAATCTTCAAATTATTTTTTAATTAATCCTTAAAAATCCCTTTTTTGTTTAAAAATTTATCTTTTTTAGTTGAACATTCATTTATATATATCAGGTTGAAAAAATATATTTTTTTCTTGTTTGAAAATTAATTTTTCTTCTTGAATATTTACTCATTCCATTTTTTTAAATTTTTGTTTTTTTTCTTTTGTTAGAAAAATGTTTTGTTTTTTAATTAAATTTTGAAACTGCACTATTTTAGGTTGAAAATTTAATATTGGACAAAATATTAATCTTTTTGGTTTAAACTTTATTTTTTTGTTAAAAAATTCAAATGTTTATCTGATAATTCGATTTCCTTATTAGTTAAAAATTGTTTTTCTTGTACAAAAAATTAATCATTTTGTTTATCGGAAAAAATCCTTTTTTAGGGTATTTTGAAAGATTCAAAGAAATTTTAAAATTATTTCAATAATCGAAAGTAACCTTAAAGGATTTTGAGAGATTTTATAGTATTTTTTTTAAATTCCAAGAAATTTTAAAGGGCTTTAAAAGTTTTCGAGGGATTTTAAATTTACAAATGTTTTAAGGCGTTTTTGAAAGATTCTGAAATCTTTTCAAGAGCTTTAAAAAGTTTTAAAATATTACCAAATATTTCAGAGCATTTGAAATATTTTAGGGTATTTTTATAGATTTTTAAGAGCTTCTAAAAGTTTAAAAAGGATTAAAAAGGTTTTAAAGGATTTGAAATTTTTCGGTTATTATAAAAGATTCTAAGGCTTTTTCAAGAACTACACAACTTTAAAGGAATTTCAAAAAAATTTAAAGGAATTTTAATATTTTTAGTAATTTCCAAAAATTGTAATGGTTTTAAGAGATTAAAAATTTTTTTAAATAATTTAGGGTGTTTTCAAAAATTTGAAGGAATTTTTAAATAGAGTTCAATAATAAATTGAAGAAGTTCCAAAATATTTGAATGATTTTAGGTTATTTTAAAAACTTTCAAGGAACTTTATAAAGCTTTGGAAACTTTGAAGAGATTTCAAAGTATCTTTAAATAATAAAGACATTTTCAAGAGCTTTAAAACTTTTTAAGCAATTTAAAAAAATTTCAAGGGATTTTTAATATTTTAATTAATTCAAAAGTATCCCATGAAATTCTTGATTGATTTAAAAAATTTAAATTTTTCTATTCATAATGAGTATAAGGAACTTAAAAAAGTTTTCATGCGATATCAAAACAAGATAATTTCAAATAAAAAAATCTTAGTTTTAATAAAAAAATTTGAAACTTACAAAAATATTTATTTAAACAATTTTCTTGAAACACATTTTTTTAAAAATCGTATTTCTCAATAGGTGCTAATATTAAAAAGAAATTTTTCTCTTCCTAAAATCGTTTAAATAATGTTTTAAAATGAGGAAATTTTTCAAGCAAATAACTATGCTTGAAATTATTGACTTATTTTTAAAATTGAATTAGTAGAGTTGTAGGGAATGTTTTCAGCCAAAAAAATTTAATCATAAAAACTAATTTTTTAAATATTTTTTTAGTAAGCTTTAAACTTTTGTCAAAAAAATCATATTTTTTCTTTCGTAATCATTGAAAATATTTTTGCCACAGACCTGATTGTTTGCACAGCTACCTCAATATTTAAAAATATATATTTATTATAATCCAACAAAATTAAAAAATTGTTGAAAACATATATTGAAATTTTTTTAAATTTAATATTAATTTTTTTCTTCATTGAAGACTACTGTTATTATTATTTTTTCATTTGGACATAAGCAATTTTGAAACATTTCGATTTTATTTTTCATCCTTCTTCTAGTATTTTTTTCATCATTTATGTATTGAATAATAATTTATCGCAATAAAAATAAAGTGAATTGGACATTTTTCACAGTTGTGTATTAGTTTGTATAATTATTAATGAAATTTATTTATTTTTCTCTTGTGTGTAAGCTTGCTGTTTTCTTCTAAAATGTCATAAATTTTAAATATTTGTATGATTTCAATGACGAAAAAACGGAAGAAAGTTTTTTTTTAGTATTTTGTTTTTAATAATAACACGTTTGTCTTAAAGCCTAAAATAAAAAACTGATACAAAGTCTAGTGTGAATTAAGATATATATAAATAATTTTTAGTTTTTTATTTCAGAAAAAAGTTACCTTAATGTTTAAAAAAATACTTTGTTACTTGCCTCAACTTTTTAGAATGATTCTAAGAGAGAATAGACACAACAATAATAAATTATTTAAACAATTATTTTTGTTAACCTTGATTACTTATTACCTTATCCAAAGTGAAAAGATATAGATATATAAAAATGCCAGAAAAATCTGCTACTTTCGAGCATTATTCAAAGAGAATGTTAATAAAAAAAAAAAATAAATTGTTTAACATAATCTATTATGTTTGGTAACTTAAATTTTATATTACCTCATTATAATGACTAAGTCAACAAAAAGGAGAAATTTTAAAAAAGAACTGTAACTTTCTGGTGGGTCGACTAAAAAATTTCGAAAAATAAAACTCCCGTCGATGTAAAATTCCCGATTTGGAAAATTCCCAAATAATAAAATATTTCTAGCCATTTACATTCACGACAGAATGTGAAAATTCCAGAACGAAATCATTTTCGAATAATAAGAGTCCCGAACCGAAAAATTCCCAAATAATAAAATTCCTGAATTGAAAAATTCCAGAATAAGAAATTACAGAATTGAAAAATTTATGAGTAGCGAAATTCCTGAATAATAAAATTCCCGAATTTGAAAATTCCCGATTAATATATTACCGAATTGAAAAATTCCTGAATAAGAAAATTCCCGAATGATAAAATTCCTGAATAAAAAAATCCGAATAATAAAATTTCCGAATTGTAAAGTCGCTGAATGATAAAATTCCCGAATGTTAAAAAATTTGGATTGGAAAATTCCCGAATAATAATTTATCGAATGAGAAAATTTCCAAATAGTGAAATTTTTAAATAATAAAATGGCAAAATTTAAAATTTCCCGAATTATAAAAATTTGAAATAATAAATTTCCCGAATTTAAAAATTCCTGAATTGGAAAATTCTGTATAATAAATTAACGAATTGGAAACTTCCGCAATAAGAATTTTTTCTGGCAGTTTATAATATTAGCGAATTGGAAAATTCCCGAATCGGAAAATTTCCGAATAGTGAAATTTCGAAATAAAAAATTCATGAAATCGAAAATTCCTGAATGATAAATTATCGAAATGGACAATTCCAGAATAATACAGTTCCCAAACAGTTTATAATATTCCTGAATGAAAAAATTCCCGAATTATAAAATTCCTGAATTGCAAAATTCCTAAAATAATAAATTACCGAATTGGAAAATTTAAAAACAGTGAAAATCCTGAATAAGAAAATTCCCGAAAAATAAATTACCGAATTGGAAAATTCCCGACATTTTATAATATTACCGAATCTTAAAATATCCGAATGATCAAATTTTCGACTAATAAAATTCCCGAATTAGAAAGTTTTCCAAAGGTAAAATTTCTGAATTAGAAAGTTCCCAAATAATAAATTGACGAATAAGGCAACTCCCTTTTAAAAAATTTTCCGACATTTTATAATATTACGGAATTTGATAATTTCAGAACGATGAAATTACCGACATTTTATAAAATTACCGAATTTTAACTTTTTTGAATGATAAAATGTGCGACTAATAAAATTCCCGAATTAGAACAATCCCAAATAATCAAAAAATTCCCGGCTATTTAAAATTCACTATAGCTTATAATATTACAGAATTTGAAAATTCCCGAACGAAAACATTTTTTATTGATAAAATTTCCGACTTTAAAAATGATCGAATAATATATTACCGAATTGAAAAATTCCCGAATAATAAAATTCCCGGACGATAAAATTCCTGAATAAAAAAATTCCGAATAATAAAATTTCATAATTGTAAAGTACCCGAATGATAAAATTCCCGAATATTAAAATATTTGAATTTGAAAATTCCCCAATAATAATTTATCGAATTAGAAAATTTTCAAATAGTATAATTTCTAAATATTAAAATGCCAAATTTTAAAAATTTCCGAATTATCAAAATTTCAAGTAATAAATTTCCCGAACTGAACAATTCATGAATTGGAAAATTCTGAATAATAAATTAACGAATTGTAAAATTCCGTAATAATAAATTTTTCGACAGCTTGTAATATTAGCCAATTCGATAATTCTCGAACAATAAAATTTTCAAATAGTGAAATTCCCGAACTGGAAAAGTTCCGAATAGTGAAATTTCTAAATAAAAAAATTAACGAATTCGAAAATTCCTGAATGTTAAATTATCGAAATGGACAATTCCAGAATAATACAGTTTACAAACCGTTTATAATATTCCTGAAATAAAAAATTCCCGAATTATAAAATTCCTGAATTGCAAAATTCCTAAAATAATAAATTACCGAATTGGAAAATTTACGAATAGTGCAATTTACGAATAATAAAATTCTTGAATGTTAAAATATTTAAATTGGAAAATTCCGGAATAATAATTTATCGAATAAGAAAATTTCCAAATAGTGAAATTTCTAAATAATAAAGTACCAAATTTTAAAATTCCCGAATTATAAAAATTTCAAGTAATAAAGTTCCCGAATTTGAAAAATCCTAAATTGGAAAATTCTGAACAATAAATTAACTAATTGGATAATTCCCAAATAATAAAATTTCTGAATGTTTAAATATTTAAATTAGAAAATTCCAGAATAATAATTTATCGAATAAGAAAATTTCCTGAATTGGAAAATTCAGAATAATAAATTAGCGAATTGGAAAATTCCGTAATAATAAATTTTTCGACAGCTTAAAATATTAGCGAATTTCATGATTCCCGAACGATAAAATTTTCAAATAATTAAATTTCCGAATTGGAAAATTTCCGAATAGTGAAATTTCTAAATAAAAAAATTCACGAATTCGAAAATTCCTGAATGATAAATTATCGAAATGGACAATTCCAGAATAATACAGTTCCCAAACAGCTTATAATATTCCTGAATTAAAAAATTCTTGAATTGCAAAATTCCTAAAATAATAAATTACCGAATTGGAAAATTTACGAATAGTGCAATTCCCGAATAATAAAATTCCTGAATGTTAAAATATTTAAATTGAAAAATTCCGGAATAATAATTTATCGAATAAGAAAATTTCCAAATAGTGAAATTTCTAAATAATAAAGTACCAAATTTAAAAATTCCCGAATTATAAAAATTTCAAGTAATAAAGTTTCCGATTTTGAAAAATCCTAAATTGGAAAATTCTGAACAATAAATTAACTAATTAGATAATTCCCGAATAATAAAATGTCTGGATGTTAAAATATTCAAATTGGAAAATTCAGAATAATAAATTAACGAATTGGAAAATTCCATGATAATAAACAAAGCTTGTAATATTAGCCAATTCGATAATTTCCGAACGATAAAATTTTCAAATAATTAAATTTCCGAATTGGAAAATTTCCGAATAGTGAAATTTCTAAATAAAAAAATTCACGAATTCGAAAATTCCTGAATGATAAATTATCGAAATGGAAAATTCCAGAATAATACAATTCCCAAAAGTTTATAATATTCCTGAATTACAAAATTCCCGAATGATAAAATTTCTGAATGGCAAAATTCCTGAATAATAAATTACCGAATTGGAAAATTTCCGACATTTTATAATATTACCGAATTTTAAAATTTCCGAATGATTAAGTTTTTGATTAATAAAATTCCCGAATTGGAAAGTTACCGAAAGTTAAGATTCTTGAATTGAAAAGTTCCCAAATAATAAAATGCCGAATTAGACAACTCCCTTATAATAAATTTCCCGCCACTTTATAATATTACGGAATCTGATAATTCCCAAACGATAAAATTTGCAAATAATAAAATTCCCGAATTTGAAAATTCTCGAATTATAAAAATTTCAAGTAATAAAGTTCCCGAATTGAAAAAATACTAAATTCGAAAATTCTAAATAGTAAATTAACGAATTGGAAAATTCCGTAATAATAAATTTTTCGACAGTTTATAAAATTAGCGAATTTGAGAATTCCCGAACAATAAAATTTTCAAATAATCACGTTCCCGAATTGGAAAATTTCCGAACAGTGTAATTTCTAAATAAAAAAATTCACGAAATCGAACATTCCTGAATGATAAAGTACTAAAATAGGCAATTGTAGAATAATACAATTCCCAACAGTGTACAATATTCCTAAATTGAAAAATTCCTGGATTGCGTAATTCCTAAATAATAAATTGCCGAATTGCAAAATTTACAAATAGTGAAATTTCTAAATAATAAAATTACCAAATAATAAATTTTCCAATTAGAAAATTTTCGAATCATAAAATTCTCGACGAAAAATTGCGAACTAAAACAATCAATTAAAAAAATGTGTTATTCATTAACAATACAATGATCAAGTATTTTTAACAAATCAAAAATTATTTTTAATGCTTAAGGTTTTTGTCGGGAATATTTATATTCGGTAATATTAAAAACTTTAGGGAATTTTATAGTGCCGAGAATTTTATTTTCCGGCATTTTTCAATCGTCCCATTTGAATATTATTGGAAAATAATATTGTTGCAAATAATATTAATAAATGTGATAAGTAATTAAAAAAAAATTAATTCCTCACTCTAACTGCAAAATTATAAACTAACTCTATTCTAAGATAAAATTGCTGTAAACAATAATAAATTCTGTAAACAATTTGTTTAAATATATAATTATAAAAAGAATGTTAGAAAGTATATCTGCATTTAAAAAACCGAGAAAAATCAAAATGTGTGCAAAAAACTCTCAAACCTAATTGTAATGAGAAATTTTGAGTTGCAACTCGATTCACCAAACTTTGACGATTCTGCAAAAAATTACCAAAAACGTCTTTTCTCCGGATAGGAAATACGCCTCAAACTTCGCAAGGCTTCCAGAACGTCTAAATATCTTTTATTATCAACTTTTTTGTAGATTCGAACAAATTTTTGGGCACCAAGAATGAAAATTCGAAAAAAAAATTTGGACCACCTGATTATAGATTGATGAATTAGCTAAAGTTTAAAGATTAAAATTTTGAGGGAATCATTTGCATTTGCATTTAAAAAAATGGTTTCACTGTGAAGTGCTTGGCGCAAACTGAAGCTTTTGTAGCGAAACTCCATTTTGCGGGAACGCGAATGCCATCGAAAGTGCAGCCTGAAGCGTCGTCGAGTGTCGTTGACAATACCGCGAACTTATCCGCGAACCGACGACAACTCGTGCCCGGACGGGGGTGCGCGTCGCCAAGTATCATTCAATTGCATATCCCAATTAAATAACAGGCAAAAGGGCGACGTACCGTCCTGGAGCGTCTCGACGCCCCTAATTGCGAATAAAAGTCAAGAAAAGAGGAGGAAAGAGACAAATAAACAGCGATGAATTCTCAATTCATTGCATTTTAATTTTAATCATATTTAACAATTTTTTTTTCAAATCTATTCAAATTATAAATATGCGATTAATTAAATGTTAAAAATTTATAATTTAAGCATTTTTAGAGCTTTTTCGCTGTAGTTTTGTGAGACTTATGACACATAATGACTTTGTAAGGCTCTTCACCTAGGATGATTAATAATGAAATTGGTGAGTGACAAACGTCGGAGCAGTATGTGGAGGCTAGGATCAAATGGGTCACACTTATTATCAAGAAGATGTGTCTTGATGGTATATTGATAATAACAGAGAACCTAATTTATGTCATGAATTCAAAGCCTTATTAAAAAATTAGTCAACGTTCACGAGGATAGGGGGTAAATTTGGCTGAGGAAAGGGGTTAAGTCGGCTAGAAAATAGCATTAAGGGGGGTTTCTACCTTGTTGGACCGAAAAAGTACTGTTCTTTTCTGGAATTTTTTTCTCGGAAAGGATAATAGGTAAAAGGATGAAATTTTTGCAGAGTTGTAGGAATAAGTTTATTGTAGCTTTACAAAATTTTTTTCGGTGATACAAGTTAAAGGGGGGAGGGGAGGCATAGAACAATGGCGTCTAGTCGGCGGCGACTCTTCCTCATGGTGGAAGTCCTAGCATCCGCAAATAAAATCTGAAACGCAAAAGGAAAATATTTTATTATATTTTGAGATTGGAAAATCATCAAATTTTCAAGAATAATTTTATGTCTAAAAACACGAAAAAAATTCTATCAT
>JAAAKG020212426.1:0-22442 GCA_010014905.2 Druon quercuslanigerum | reverse complement strand
TAATTATCAATCTAATAATTATATTATATATTATATAAGTATATATATAATTATAAATAACAATATATGATTATAATAATAATCATTATTATAATTATTCATTAAAGTTTATAATATAAGGCATTTTTTAGAAAAGAATCTGAATATAAACAGAGTACTTGGTTTCATAAATATTTAAAAAATAAGTTTTTTGAAAGAATTTTAAAAGGCTTCAAGAGCATAAGAAATTTCTTAAGATTCCTGAAAAATTTGAGAAGATTTTTCATTTTGAAAAATTAATTTAAAGAGAAAATTGAGAAAGATTTTAAAATATTTCAAATTCTTTTGTAAAATTTCGGAAGAAAATGTAAAAGTTTTTAAAGCAAACTTTTATAAAATCTCTGAGGATACATAATTTGAGAACATATATTCCAGTAAGTTTGAAACATATTTATAAGTTTTAAATAGATTAGACAAAAAATTTAAATCTTAAGACCATTTCAAAAAAATTTTTAAGATAATTATCAAATTTTCTTTTTAACGCGAGTTTTTAAAGATTTTTTCTTATTTTACAAAACAGATACCTTTTTTAATTTTTCATAAATAAATAAAAATGTAGAAGAAATACCAGTAAGTTTAAAACAATATTTAGAAGTTTTAGAAACAGTAAAAAAAATTTTTAATTTGCAGAGCAATTTTTTTTAAATTCCTGATGAAATAAAAAATTATTTTTTATTTTTAAAAATGAATTTTAAAGCTTCTTTAAATTTTATTTTAAACATTTTTAAATATTTCGAAAATTGTCGAAAACAATCGCAAAAATTTAAGAGCAATTTTTTTTAATTTTTCAGAAATAAATGCAAATGTAAAAAAAATACCAATAGGTTTTAAACAATATTTAGAAGTTTTAGAAAGAGTCAAAAATAATTTTAAGGTTTTAGAGATTTTAAAAAATATACAGCAATATCAAGATTTTCGAAGATTTCGAGCAACAAATTTAAAAGTATTTTGAGAATTTTTAATTTTTTTGAGAGAATAAAGCAATTTTTTTAAATTCCTGAAAAAATAAAAAATAAAATTTTATCTTTAAAAATGAATTTTATAACTTCTTTGAATTTTATTTTAGACATTTCAACATATTTAAAAATTTGTCGAAAAAAATCTAAAAAATTTTAGAGCAATTTTTTTAATTTTTCAGAATTAAATAAAACTGTAGAAAAAATACCAGTAGGTTTAAAACAATATTTAGATGTTTTAGAAGGAGTCAAAAATAATTTTAAAGTTTCAGAGATTTTTAAAAATATACAGCAAAATCTAGATTTTCGAATATTTCTAGCAACAAATTGAAAAGTATTTTGAAAATTTTTAATTGTTTCTAGAGAATAAAGCAATTTTTTTAAATTTCTGTTCAAATAAAAAATTATTTTTAATTGTCGAAAAAATCTAAAAAATTTAAGTGCAATTTTTTTTATTTCGCAGGATTTACAAAAATTCTAAGAACAATTCGAATCAGTTTAGAAGAAATTATTAGAAAATTAAAAAAAAAGTAAAACCTAATTTATAATTTAAAAAGAGATAACAGCTCTCTTTTTTTTCATTCTCATTGGCCATGATGTTTTTGTCAGCTGGTGCCGAAAATTCGATAACTGACATGGTTCACTTCTAGAAGTGAAGGAGAACTATGTCAGGCTTTGAGTGTGTAACAGAAACAATTGTAGAGAATATAAAGTTCTAATATATTCGGCACTTCTCATTCTCGATAATATGCAGGATTTTAATTATCTAGGTTTCAGATTCATAAATTAATAGTATAATTAAAAATAATGACTTTCTTTAATAATTAAAAGAGTTTTACGCTTCAGAAAAATTACAAAATTTAGATTCATGGACAAACTATTTTTTCCTACTTTCCTTACATAGGATTTAATTATTTATTTAAGTAACTAATTGTTTAATGTACAATTAATTTTCTCCATTATTTTTATAAAGACACTTTTATTATGACAATACAACTATAGAACTTTTAGATTTTCACATTCCAAGATGGAACCTTATTATTTGGACACGTGAAAATGCTGAATAGAGAAATAGTGAAACAATAAATCTATAGTCGGAAAATTTTGATGCGGATGATAGAACAGTTAAATGGAAAAGTTCTCGATAGCCGCTGGCCGCTGATGACGAGTTTGGTGTATTTTGCCGAATGTCACGACCAGTCTCATTGTAGAAAAATCTGGGCCTGGGGCGGTCATGTATATGAATTTTGTGTTGTAGTGGTGGTGTAGGACGAAACTTGGTCGTTGGTATCAATGTGCGTGGGCGCTCGAGTGAATACCAGGCAGGTGGATGTTTGCCCGCCAGCGCTACCACCGTGGTGTTGCCTCACACAGCTAATCTGCATACATGTTACAATCCCACTCTCACATATATTGAACACTACCATCAGCCTGAGATAATCCACTTTTCTTCAGTTGGCAGATAATTATTTTCAAATTATACCATTTACATTTTATGTCTCTTTTTCTTTAAACAAATTTTTAACAGATGGATACATAGATGTCATCTTGTAAGAAACTCTTGGTGCTAAAAATAAATCCTATTCAGTTGTCGATCCTTTTAGTTTCATATTTAACTTGGTGTAAGCAATCGAGACTGAAATCAAATTAAATTGATAATCGAACGAACAATTATCTCTGAGGCAGGATGGTCCATGTAATACACTTTCAGTACATAAATAAGTGAAATTGAATCATCGAACCAATGATATATATTTTTAAAGCGAAATATTTCACGACAATTAAATGTTATGAAAAATAGTAATCAAGCGAAATTAGGCAACAAGTTTGCTTTTAGGATTTAATGTGATCTAAAGTGACATGAATCTAGAGGATGATCGATGACCAGGATTCAAAAAAAGGTCTAATGAAAGCCAAGAGGAATAATTTGCCTTCATGACAGCGAAAGGACTGAGCGAACTCGTTGAACTTTCGCTCCGCGTTGAACCACCTTCAAATTAAAAAATCGCCTATCATCATTTAAAATTAGAGAATGCCACAACCTGAGCGAGATATGCAACAGTTTAAGAGAATGCTATACCAAATGAACTGACAATTACAATTAAAGTATTCTCGACAACACTTGTAGAGGACGAGTATAAATAATAATTTTTAAAATAATGTGAGATACCTACTTATTATCCGTAAGGCGTTACCTACTTTTCCTAATATTGACCTTATTGGTTCAAAAAGATAATCGTTCGAATCAATCGCTGTTCGATATAACGCTAAATGCAAATAATCCTTACAATCGACAACTTTTGTTTAAAGATCAGCTAAGTATAATTAAGTACAACAAATGCAGACGTAAAAAATATGGTTTGCATTATATTGAAAGGAATCTGTATTATCATCAGAGGTAGTTGATATCAATAAATGTAGATGTCATCCCATAATCTGTGAAAAAATCAATCAGAAGTATCGATCAAGTTAAAACTCTTAAAATAATAGAAAATACTTCAAGTCATTTCTGTCTAGATGAAAGAAATTTTTTTTGTAACTTTAAAATTAAATTTTTCTGAAAATAACATTTTTCCTTCGCTCCACTGGGAATCGAATTACAGAACTTTCGTTTACCTATCGGGTGATTGTCTCATTAAGCTGTTAAAGAAATCGAAAGAAAAATCATTTTTTAGAAATATACGCTATCTTAAGCCAGGTGTTAAATTTATGATGCGAGTAATAATTAGTTCGTTGAAGTTTTATGATTCGATTTCCAGTAGAGCGAAGTGAGAAGATATTTTTTCAGAAAAATTTAATTTTTAAGTTTCTAAAATTTATTTTCCATCCAGTTTGAAATGACGTGAAGTATTTTCTGTTATTTGAAGAGATTCCTATAAATTACTTGTATCATAAATGTAACACCTAGCTTGAGATTGCGTATATTTATGAAAATGGATTTTTTCGACCTCTCTAATAGGTTAATTGGAAAAGCACCTGGCAGGAAATCGTAATTTCTGTGGTTCGATTCCCAGTGGAGCGAAGTGAGAAGATCTTTTTCAGAAAAATTTAATTTTTACATAATATTTTTCTATGCTTTTTTTAGAAACCTAATTTAAACTTTAGATCTTTTAAACAAATATCTGCTGTTATTATCAATATCAAAAATGAAAAAAAAAATTAATTAGCTTCAATGTTCATATCTCTCGAAAGGAAGCAATATGATGAGTCAATTTTGTTTTAGTAATTTTTTCACATTTTTTTGGTCCAAAATTAAACTAGATTTTTCATTGAGTATACATTTTGATTCTGTTATTTAAAAAAGGTTGCATAAGGTGGTGCAAACAAAAAAGTTTTCTTCTCAATGGTGACAAAGCTTTTCTATTTTTTCAAAATATACTTTAAATAATGACGTTTGACCCGTAAAAGAACTTGATTGGATGATTATGAATGCAGTCTGAAAATTGAATTAAATTAAACCTTAATAGTAAAAATTCCGTTTATTACGAAAAAGTTTAATTCTAAAAATAGCAAAATAACGGAAATTCTTTAAAAATTATTGAGAGTGAATTTTCTAAAAAACCCAACTTTTAAAACTTTTTGCTTTTTTAAATAAATCTCTGGTGATATTTACCATACATATGTGTTCCGTTATTAATAATCCACCGCTTCACACTGAGAAAAATTATTTTAAAAAAATCAAATTAATTAATTTTTCTCGAAATAATAAAAGGTTTAAAAAATTTTGACATAAAAGTTTACATAGACAAGTGCTGCCAAAAATATCTTGCTCATTATTAAAATAGATTAATAGAAAAAAATTGTCCCGGCTTCAAAAATGGTGAAGCGCCTATACAATTAATTGGATCTTTCTTATATCTAAATAAATATTAGAGAGAACAAAAAAATAGGGTTTCCAGAAAATTTTCTTCATTATTTTTCTTTCATCGAATTTTTAAAACGCGAAAAGAAGATGTTTAAAGCAAACCCCAACATTTTTATTAATCTCCAACGTTTTTAAAAAGTTTATGCTAATGTGAAGAAAGAATTACATCAGTTTTTATGCAATTTTTATATTGTCTTGTGAACGAATTTTACCTGAATGTAAACTGAATTAAGTAACCTGAATTTTTTTTAAATCTACCATGAAATTTGTAGGTCGAAATTATTCTCGTTTATTTGAGAATTCTAGAACTTGGTTAAAAATGTAATTATTTTGTTGTAAACTATTCATTTTCTTGTTTGTCGATTTAACTAGTTTGCTGAAAATCAGTTTCATGTTTTATCAAAAATTCACTGATTTTATTGAAAATTTAAGTATTCCATTTTTGGTTGAAAATTTATCATTTTTAGTTCAAAATTCAACTATTTGGATAAAACATAATTTTTTAGTGAAAAATTACAGTGCTGAGTTAAGAATATATCTTCTTGCTCAAAAAATAATTTTTTTTTAATGCCAGTATTTTGTAGAATTTTAATAAAAATTGTATCTCTTTCGTTGTAAATTCAACGATTTTTCTCAATTTTATTTTTATTGCGAATGCACTATATTACCTTTTTTTGATGTAAATACAACTACATGGTTAAAAATTAATCAGATTTTATTGAGAATTCATCTATTTTGTTGACAATTCTTCCTTTATGGTTAAATTTAACTGTTGTCGATTTCCAATAGAAACCTTTTTTGTGTGAAATATTAACTATTACATTTTTAGTTGAGAATAATCATTTTAGCCGTAAATTAATTTTGTTGATGAAAATTTTACTATTTTCTAAGAAAAATAAACTATTTAAGTTAGAACTTAAATTATTCATTTAAAAAGTTAACTGTTTTGTTGAAAATTATATTTTTTGGTTAAAACTTGAAGTTTTTATCTAAAAATTGGACTATTTTATTTTTTCCCGTAAATTGATTTTCCTAAGTTAAAAATGCAACTATTTCTTAAAAAATGCGTGAATTTTTTTAATTAAATTCATATATTTGAATACAAAAGTTAGCTTGTTTGTTGAAAATTTATCATTTTTGTGGAAGATTCTACTATTTTGTTAAAAATTCATCTTTTTCTGTTAATTTTAGAAAAATATCTACAAATTTATCTATTATATTTTTTGTTTAAAAATGTATTCATTATAAGTTAAAAATACAACAATGTTACGGAAAATATGTGTAGTTTTTTAAGTGCGTCTTTGGATAGCAATTATTATTCTTGATTGAAAAAACAGCTATTTGGTACAAAATTCCAATATTTAAAAAAAAATTTTATTATTTTGTTAAAAATTCGTTCTTTTGGGATAAAAATTTATCTTTGACAGTATAAAAGTCACCTTTTTGGTTGAAAATTTATCTTTCTTAACTGGAAATAAACTTTATTTTTTTTAAAACAACTTTCAGGTTGAAAATGCAACTATTTGGTTAAAAATGCAATTACTAAAGTAAACGAAAAAAATACATAATAAATCCAATTTGTTTTTTATTTTTAATTCTTGAGGAATATAATCACTGACCCTTCGTTCACAAAAATAATCTATTCCATCTTTAAAAATTCCACAAATCCAAACTTATAGGTTAAATAATTCGATAATATCACAGCCCTAAGAAAAAGTCAGGATTTTAAACGAGCCAGACTAGTCAATTTTTTTTTGTATTATTCGTAACCTGTAAATTACTAACGTGAAAAACATACTTTCTTCGTACATTTTACAGCTAAAAAAAGAAAATCAGGTTTTCCGATGGACCAGATTAATCAATTCTTGCGTATTTTGGGTCACTGAATCCGTTTACGGATCTAGTGACCAATAATACGTAAAAATTGACTGGTCTAATCTTTCAAGGAAACTTTATTATCATCGTAGAATAACAGATTTTCTTAACGTTTTTTGCAGACTAGATAGTGCCATGAATAAAAAAAAAATCTGAAAAAATATCTCCTTTCTAGTCTAATCTGCCTGCAAATAATGTGGTCATGTCAGTTATTGGAAAGTGGAGGGTCATTTCCGAAGTCATTTTTTACGCAGAATCCGAGTCCGGGGTCAGAATCGGCCCATCACGTCACGATTTTAAGATATTTGAGGTTATGTGACAAAAAATGGCGTTTTTGGCTACTTTTGAGGTTATGTACAGAAAACACAACATTTTTTGTTTTTTTCTTTAGTTGTATCATATAGTACTGCTCTTTTTCTTTAATTTAAGATTCGCAGAGTTCAATTACCATTTTTCTTTACCATGTTACGCCAATTACGAATCTGAAGTCGAGTTATTAAAATTTTTTAATTCAAGATGACGTATGCAAAATGGCATATAAAAATTTTGAAAAAAAATTGACAATATTGAAACATATTTTCAGTCCCTGCTAATTAAAAACTTATGTTGATATATAAATGTTATATAGTAGTTTATATTTATACAGGTTTCATGACCATTGAATTTGATCTTGAGCTTGACCTTCAAGGTCATTTCAAGGTCAACTTTTTTTTTACATTTAGCGTTAATTTGAATAAATTGAATTTGAAAATTTTAATATCTCGGCTTCGGATTCGTAATCAACAACCCCGAGTACCTTCAAGCATAAATTTTCATGAAAAACATTCAGTGAAAAATGTCTGCCTCAAAGTATTTAAAGAAAAGGCTCAAGATATAATGGGATATATATCATAATTTCAAAATGGCGTAACTTGGTAAAGAAAAATGGTAATTAAACTCTGTAACTCTTAAATTAAAGAGAAAGAGCAGAACCATATGATACAACTAAAGAAAAAATCGTAAAATTTTTTGTGTTTTCTGTACATAACCTCAAACGCAGCAAAAAACGCCATTTTTTAGTACATAATCTCAAATAGCTTGAAATTATTTTGCAAATCATTTTGCTCACTGACTCCTTATACTTGGACCTGCCTAAGTTATTACTAGAATTAAATTTTTTATTTTAATCGTAAATGAAATCATGCGGGAAGGATAATATCAATTTAGCCCAATAATATTGATACGTTAAATGATTCGTCTGTGATTACTAGGGTGGTCCAAAAATGCGTTAGAAAATCTTTTATTCGCATTTTTATGCAAAACGCTTGGAACGTTGTTCGAATCCACAAAAAAATAAGGGAATTTTTTTTGTTTTGAAAAAAAAATATTGAGAGGTGGCGCAAGCCCCATAAAGTTAAACACGTATTTCCCATAAGAAAAAAAGACGTTTTTGTAAATTTTATTCAGAATTCTCAATATTAGGTGAATCGAGTTCGAAATTCACCATTTCTCTTCACAATTAGTCACAGAATACAAATAATATATTACTTTTTAAATATCAACCCCATAAGTCTGTTTTATAGGTCCCAAAAAACCCCATAAGTGAAAAAATGGGTTTTTCGAGTTTTTGGCGCTAATTATGATTTTTTGCGGTATTTTTAACGCAGATTGTTTTTAAAATACATGAAATACTACTTTATACTGATAACTAGATGGTAATTTAAATTGTTTAAACAATTTATTATTGTTTTTAGCAACTTTTTCTTAGAATAGGGTTAGAAAGTCAAGATTTTTTTCTGAATTTTTCAATTAATTTTCAACTTTTCAGTTAGAGCTAGGTAATAATCAATTAAAGTTAACAAAAATAAATATTTAAACAATTTGTTATTGTTCATAACAAAATTCTCTTAGAATAATGCTAGAAAGTTGCGGTTTTTTCTGAAAATTAAAACTTTTGGTCCACTTTTTACTTGAGTAATTATTTAATTTGATGAAAAAAATTTTTTAATGTTTATAGCAATCGTCATCTAGATTAATACTACACAGTTGCGGTTTTTTCCTGAAATTTTTAACTTTTTATCACTTTTCAATTAGAATAAAGTAATAATCGATTCATGTTAACAAAATAATTGTTTAAACAATTTATTATCATCAATAATAATATTTTCTTTGCTTAATGATAGAAACTTGCGATTTTTCAAAAATTTTTAACTTTTTGACCACTTTTCACTTAAAGTTAGTTAATATTTAATTTAATTTAACAAAGATAATTGTTTCAACAAATTATTATTGTTGATAGCCATCTTCTCTTAAATAAGTGCTAAAAAGTTACGGTTTTTTCTAAACTCTTAAGATTCTTGTCCTTTTTTCACTTAGCGAGGTAATAATTAATGCAAGTTAAAAAAAGTGTTTATTTAGACAATTTATTAATGTTTATAACTATTTTCTCTTAGATAAGTGCTAGAAAGTTGTGGTTTTTTCTGAAATGTTCAACTTTGCCTTACCTTTTCAGCTGTGAACAAAAAATAAATAAACATTAGAGAGTATCATATTTTAAACAATCTCGTTCTTTTTTGTGAATATATTTTTCTGAAATAAAACAGATATTTGAAATAAGCTTTGAATTTTCTACATGGACCATATTGAATACAACTTTTCCTTGAAGTAATGACTGAGAGACTGAGCAACTTTTTAGCAGTAATCTAGAAGATGATCGCAATAAACAATAATAATTTGTTTAAATAATTATTTTTGTTAAATTAAATATTAACTCACTTCAAGTGAAATATGGCAAAAAGTTTAAAATTTCAGAAGAAACCGCAAGTTTCTATCATTAAGCACAGAAATTAAGAAATTAAGCAATGATAATGAATTGTTTGAACAATTATTTTGTTAACATGAATCGATTATTACTTTAATCTAATTGAAAAGCGATAAAAAGTTAAAAATTTCAGGAAAAAACCACAACTATGTAGTATTAATCTAGAAGAAGATAGCTACAAATAATAAAATTTTGTTTAAGCAATTATTTTTGCTGAATTAAATTAAATAATTACTCACTTTCAGTGAAAAGTTTACCAAAAGTTGTAAATTTCAGAAAAAACCGCAACTTTCTAGCATTATTCTAAAAGAATATTGTTATGAATTTTTAACTATATCTGAAATATTGTTTTCTTGACTAAAGGTTTATCTTTTTAGGTTGAAAATTCAAGCGTTTTATTAAAAAACATCTTTTATGGTATAAAACTTTTTTTCTTTAAAATAAATAAATAAATAAATAAAATTTTTAGAATTATCTGAAATATCGTTTTATTAAATGGAAATTTCATTTCAGGTGAAATTTTTTTTCTTTTGTGACTAAAAAATGTTTTTGGTTAAAAATTCGTCTTTTTGGGTTTAAAGTTTATTTATTTCTTAAAATGAAATTTCATCTTTTTTGGTTGAATTATCAAGCATTACATTTTTTAAAGCATATTTCATCTTTTTAGGTTGAAAACTCAATTATTTGTTGAAAAATGGATTTCTTTTTTGGAAATTCAAGTACTTTGTTCAAAAAAATCATTTTTATGGTAGTTTTTTCTTTTTTATTTAAAATAAATAAATAAATCAGAAAATTTTTAACTTTTATCTGAAAGATTGTTTTCTTGACTAAAGGTTTATCGTTTTAGGTTGAAATTTGAAGCATTTTGTTAAAAAAACATCTTTTATGGTATAAAAATTTGTTTCTTTAAATAAATAAAGAGATAAAATTTTAAGATTTATCTGAAATATTGTTTTATTAAATAGAAATTTCAATTTAGGTGAACTTTTTTTTCTTTCGTGACTAAAAAATTTTGTTCGTTAAAAATTCGTCTTTTTGGTTTTAAAGTTTATTTATCTCTTAAAATTAAATTTCATCTTTTTTAGTTGAATTATCAAGTATTAAATTTTTTTAAAGCAGATTTCATCTTTTCAATTGGAAAACTCAATCATTTTGTTGAAAAATGGATTATTTTTTTTGAAATTCAAGTATTTTGTTAAAAAATTATTTTTATGGTAGGTATTTTTTTCTTTAAAGTAAATAAATAAATTAGAAATTTTTCAACTTATATCAGAAATATTGTTTTTTGAATAAAGGTTTATCTTTTTAGGTTGAAATTTCAAGCATTTTGTTAAAAAACATCTTTTATGGTATAAAAATTTGTTTCTTTAAATAAATAAATAGATAAAATTTTAAGATTTATCTGAAATATTGTTTGATTAAATGTAAAATTTAATTTTGGTGAACTTTTTTTTCTTTCGTGACTAAAAAATGTTTTTGGTTAAAAATTCGTCTTTTCGGTTTTAAAGTTTATTTATTTCTAAAAATGAAGTTTCATCTTGTTTGTTTGAAATATGAACAATTAAATTTTTTCTATTGAGAATTCATCTTTTTAATTTGAAAACTCAATTATTTTGTTGAAAAATGGATTATTTTTTTGAAATTCAAGTATTTTGTTAAAAAATTATTTTTATGGTAGGTACTTTTTTTCTTTAAATTAAATAAATAAATTAAAAATTTTCAAACTGCCTAAAATATTGTTTTCTTGAATAAAGGTTTATCTTTTTAGGTTGAAAATTTAAGTATTTTGTTTAAAAAAATCTTTTATGACATAAAAGTCTTTTTCTTTAAAAAATAAATAAAATTTTAAGCCTGATCTGAAACATTGTTTTATTAAATGGAAATATATCTCTTCGTCTTGAAGTTTAAACAATTTAGGTGAATTTTTTCTTTCATGGCTAAAAAAATGTTTTTCGTTAAAAATTCGTCTTTTTAGTTTTAAATTTTATTTATTTCTTAAAATAAAATTCATCTTTTCTAACTGAAACGTTGAAAATAAGTTGCAAAATTCAGAAAAAAACCTTGACTTTCTAACCCTTTTCTAAGAGAAGGTTGCTAAAAACAATAATAAATTGTTTAAAAAATTTAAATTACATCTAATTTTCAGTATAAAGTAGTATATTTAATGTATTTGAAACAACCTGTCTTAAAACAAAAACGGAAAAAATAATAATTAGCACCAACAACTGTAAAAACCTATTGTTTCACTTACGGTGTTTTTTGGGACCCTATAAAACAGACTTATGGGGGTGATATTTAAAAAGTAATATATTATCTGCTAATTGTAAAGAAAAATGGTGAATTTCGAACTCGATTCACCTAATATTGAGAATTCTGAATAAAATTTACAAAAACGTCTTTTTTTATGAGAAATACGTGCCAAACTTCATAAGGCTTGCGCCAGCTCTAAATATTCTTTAAAAAAATGCGTTAATTTTTGTGTGGAATCGAACAAATTTTCGGGCGTTTTGCATAAAAATTCGAAAAAAAAAATGTTTTGACCACCCTAATTATTACCCTCATCTCTGATAAAACGAGATCTTTTTGCAGAAGGTTTATTGAAAGAGAAATTCTAAAAGCACTATTTACTCAGTTTCATGTGAAAATAGATTTTGCACATTGTGATAGTTTCTATTGACTTATCTCGTCACACGAAGATATAGCCTCCGTATACATAGAGAGTGATTTCTTACAGCGCTATCTTAATAAAGCGCAGATATGCCGTAATCGACAGAGTTATATGCTAAAGCGACGCCGCAAAGTAGGTATTAGACGGAACAGCAAGCCACGACGCGAAGTGCATCAGCGATTTACGATCTTGGCTTTATCGTCGCTCTTATAAATTTATCAGCAGCGGTTGCAGCTTGTGTCGTCCATGCCGGCTCGCAAAAAAATATGCCTATTCATCCGGAAAGTGGGCTCAAGGGTGAATTTCTTTTCAGACTATCCTGACCGTTCCGCAATTCACAGCGAATAGTCTTGCCAATATACATTATACGTGGATGCAGTTTATGCCCAAGCTTTAAAAGCTTCCGTGTTCACTTCCGCGACATTTACGTCCTCTGTGTGTGTATGTGTGGAGATTTTTTTTTCTGGGAAAAGTAGAAATTATATGGAGGCTCAATTAAATGGAATTTAGAAATCGTCGTAATGAGCTTAGGTTTATTCCTTTCGGTACGAGTGCAGTTGACACCGCGACCTGCAAGATTCCAATGGATAATTGCAGCATGTGTTGCTTTTAGAAACAAAGAATTTTTTTGTAAAATTTTATGGAAATATGAAGTCTTGAATGAATCTTTTAAAAATTTGTATTTAGTACTTTTTTTATTGGTTATTTTCAACTAAATCTTTCACCTCAAAAACTAAATATTCTATTTTCAATTAAAAGTGAATATTATTAGTTGAAAATATGCTTTGTTTAAATTTATCTGTCAGGTGGCAGAATTCAGTACAAATTGAAAAAATGTAACTGCTTTTCACAGATTGTGGAATGAAATCTATACTAATCGATAGTAACTACCTCTGATGATAATACAGATTCCTTTGAATTACTCGTATCATAAATGTAACACCTGGCTTGAGATTGCGTATATTTATGAAAATGGATTTTTTCTGCTTTGTTAATAATTCCTTTTCTCATTCCTTTTTCAACTCACAGCTTCGCCCAAAATACATTGAATTTTAGGGTACTTTAAGCAATTGTTTTTAAGGGGCTTCGTTACAGAATATAATATTTTTAAAAATTTAACTATTTAGTGGTGTTTAGAAATACCTAGGTTTATTTACAAAAAGTCAATGTTTGCAGGTTATATGAAGGATATTATTTTTAAAAGTGGCATTTAATACTTTTTTTATTCTTTTTCTTTAAACTAAATTTCTCATCTAAAAATCTAATTATTCCATTTTCAGTTAAAAATGTATCATTTGGTTGAAAATGGTTTCGTTGAAAATTGTAATAATTCATACTTGTATTGTTTTTGATTATAAACTGATCGTTTTTAGTTCAAAACTTAACAGCTTGGTGGAAAATTGGTCTACTTGGTTAAAAATTCTTTTTTTATTCCTTTTTGAAGTCATGGCTTTGCGGAAAGTGTACTCAATTTGTTTGTTACTCTATAGATTGTTTTTAAGGAGCTTTGTTAGAGACAATAATAAAATCAATTTGACATTTTGATCGTTTACAGGAATACCTAGGTTAATTTATAAACAATTAATTTGTGCATTTAAGTGTAAAGACAATAATAAAAAAAATTATATATAATACTTTTTTATTCGTTTTCTTTGAACTTTTTTCATCTAAAAAACTAACTATTCCATTTACATTTAAAAAGTAATTTTTTTAGTTGAAAATATACTTTGTTTAAAATTCATCTCTCAGGTGGACGAGACTTGATTTTAGTCGAAAATAGGTTAGTTGTAAATTTAAAAACTTATCTATATTGTTTTTAATCGTAAATTGATATTTTTCAGTTCAAAATTTAACTACTTGGTTAAAAATTGATCTTTTTTGTTAAAAATTGCTAATATTGAAAACCCTTATATTAAATATGATGAAGTTATGGTTGCAATTTAACTTTTTTGTTCAAAATTCACATTTCGGGATTAAAAACTCATCCGAAGTCGAATTACTTTCTTAACTATAACTTTTTTAGCAGGAGATTTATCATTTTAGTTCAAAATTAGTTTTTTTATTTAAAAATTTCACAATTTTGTTGAAAATTTGTTTTTATTTGTTTGTTCAAAAATTTATACCATTGAGTTGAAAATTGAACTATGCGGTGGAAAATTGATGTATTTTGTTAAAAATTCTTTTTTCCGTAAAAATTAATCTTTCTAATTGAAAATTTAACTATTTGCCCAAAAATTGATGTACATTTTTGAAAATGCGCCTTCTTCGTATAAAAGAATTTTTTGTTTAAAATACAATTGTTTGATTGAAAATGTATCGATTTCATTTGAGGAGTCAAGTATTTTTAAAAAATCCTATTTTTTTAAAATGTAACTGTATTTTATTTGAATTAAAAATATTTTTTCGCAAAAATATTGACTATCACATTTTTTGTTGGTAATTCATCTTTTTAGCTTGAAAATTAACCTCTTTTAAAGTTCAACTGCTTTCTTAAAAGTACATTTTATGATTTAAGATTCATATTTTAGGTAAAACTTGATCTCTTGAGTTAAAAAATTAAGTGCTTTAAACTGCTCTCAAAAATTAAAAATTAATTTTTTTGATTTACAATTTATCGGCTTGGTTGAAAATTCTTTTTGTTTGAACATATTAAATTATTGATTAAAAGGCTAAAGTATTTGGTAGCAAATTAAACTTTTTTGTAGAAACTTCGTTTTTTTTATCGCAAATCATTTTTATTAAGTGTTAATTTATATTTTTGGCTAAAAGTTAAAATATGCTTTTTTTAATCATTCAAATGTTTGGTAGGAAATTAGTTTTGATATTGCAAATTATTTTTTTTAACGGAAATTCATCTTTTTTTAAAAAAGTAATTTATTTTAATAAAATTTTTACTTCTCTCGAAAATTTGTCTGCTTGATATGAAAGCTTATCAATTTGGTAGAAATGCCATCTTTATTTGCTAAAAATACAACTATTTGTTAAAAATAAAAAAAGTTTATTTTATGATGTAAGATTCATATTTTAGGTTAAACTTGATCTCCTTAGTTAAAAATTTAACTGCTTCAAACTGCTTTCAAAAGTTAAAAATTAATTTTTTGTATTTAAAATTTATCGGCTTGGTTAAAAATTCTGTTTGCCTGAACAGATTAAATTATCTATCAAAACGTTAAATGATTTTGTAGCAAATTCAACTGTTTTGTAGAAACTTCGTTTTTTTTATCGCAAACCATTTTTATCAAGTGTTAATTTATATTGTTGGTTTAAAATTAAAATATGTTTTTTTTAAGTCAACTCTTTGTTAGAAAATTCGTTTTGATTTTGCAAATTATTGTTTTTAAACGGAAAGTCATATTAAAAAAAAAAGAATTTATTTTGATAAAAAATTAATTTTTGACGAAAATTCCTCTTTTTTGATATGCAAGCTTATCACTTTTGGGAGAAATATCATCTTTTTTCGCAAAAAATGCATCCGTTTGTTAAAAATAAATCTATGTTGGTTGAGGATTCAACTGTTTTTTTTTTTTTAAATTCATCGTTTTTTATCAATTCAACTGTTTTTGAATAGGTTTGAAATTAAATTTTTTCTGAAAGAAAATATTTTCCTTCGCTCCGCTGGGAATCGAACCACAGAACTTCCGACTGCCGGTAGGATGCTTTTCCCTTAAGCTACTAGAGAGGTCGAAAGAGGAATCCTTTTCCAGAAATACACGCATTATTTTGATGGTTATTAAGACTTTCTGTTATTCTTTGATGATAATACAGATTCCTTCAAAAATTTGACTTGTAACAACAAGAAAAATGTTCCTTTCAAAATTTGCAATTCATAGATCCATCTAGTCTGAAAAGACATTAGGAATTTTTTATTCTCTGGTGATTATAGAGATTTCTTGATTGACCAGAATATCAAAAATTATATTATTTGTTTGGAATTCATATCTTTTAGATGAAATTTCTACTACTTGTTTGAAATTTGAACTAAATTGGTAATTCACGAGCAAGAATGATGACTAAATTAACGAGAAAATGAAGCCGACAAAAATTTCGGAAGATAAGAGAGGAAGCTCAAAATTTAGGAACAGTAACAAAGGCGGACTATGTTGTTACAAGTTTCAGTAAAAAACCTTACGTAATTTATGTAAAGGCCCAAAGTGTTCGCGAGCCCACAATTTTGAATGCCACTATCGTCTCACACTTCGTCTCAGAACCAGAAATTGATAATTCACCTTCTCTTTTCCAAATTACTGAAGGATTATTACCGTTGTAGAGAAAGTTGCAAATTCGAGAGTATCAACCATAAAACGAACAATTTACATGGTTCTCAATAAAAGTGGATTATCCTAGCTAAATAGCGATTAATAACGTCAAGAAGCCTTTAACTTGGTCCGAAAGGTAATTGCAGTTACGTCAATCACGTATAATATCGCTGTCATGACAAACAACATATCACACACTTTGATCTATGTTTCTAGTCGGTCTATCATGCATTTCTCTCCCATAATTGACACCAACCAACCACAATATCGTCCAGATTATGACAATTACAATCTATCGTTGTTTTCTATGCGGGCCTCTAATTGGCTGGCACTTTCCCCTTGAAACATTTCTCATCAAGAACCAACCTTGGCAATACGGCATTCGCAATTGGCTTCGTGTAACGGCCAACATGGAAAATCTCGGGGATGGTCGAACCATTATTTATTGCGACGAGCGCAAAGATGAATATTGGCAATTCATAAGCACGAGCTTATTATACAGGCTTGTACTGCATTTTCCGTGTCGCCAACATCGCGTGGCGGCCGATTAATGACAGACAGCAGTGCTTGGCGTGCGACTTAATAATAATAATGGCCGATAACTTGCAAAACTAGAGACCGTAACGAGAGGACACGCTCTACGTGTAACGATAACCAGAGGCGAATGTTACAATCATGAGTGGGTGGAAACACCTCTTAACATCGAGCATTCAAAAAATCCACCTCGCCGTCTGCAAAAGAAAGTCACGTAGGAATGCTCAGTGCTCGCGATAATTCTTACGGAGAAATAGGGTCATTGCACCAATTACTGGACACCTACTTCTTTACCGTGTCATTCATTCAGTAGTCATTTATAATTAATCATGTCTAGGTCTGGGGATTAGTGATCATTAACCAGCTGAAGATCTTCCTGGTTGCATTAGAAGCAATGCATGAATTACTTAAGATTTTTTTTCTGAAAGTTTGAACAACACGAAAAAAATAACTTAGGTTTTAAATGAATATTCTATGGCAACTGGATAGAGAGAAAAGTCTGATGAGATATGAACAAATTTAAATAAACAATAAGATGAAAGTGAATTAATTTTTAAAAACAGAGTCGCTGGAAAAAGTCTACTAATTCGCATGAAAAAGTATTTGAAGACCCAAGCAATCCTTTCTGATAAATACAAAACATTCCTTCGCAGTTTAAAAGGCTATAAAGTAGTTTTGAAGAAGAGGAACTCCAGCAAACGGTTTCATAAATTTTGTTAAAAAATCTATCAGATTTTATTTGATGGTGTGAAACATTTTTAAAAAAGAATTGAGAAAATAAGCAATCGGAAATCGGAGAATACGGGCTTACCGAATTTCGTCGACAATCACTGAAGGTCTGTCCATGCGCAGTAAACGTTTTCCGTCCCACTGCGCATGTTACGCGTTTTGCCCCTTATTCGTCCGTTGTGCTGTGATCTTGATTGTGACTTCATTTTCTTGAAGTGGATTTACTAATTAGGGAATTTTCTTTCATAATGGCTTTCATTCCAATTCCAAATTTACGGCTAAAACGCTTGTATTTTAAATATTGTTTGATTGTAAAGAATTTTTGTCGAATGGAAATACTTGGGATTTCTTTTCGAAACTGTTTACTTTAAAATATTGAAATTTCAGAAATTAAATTCTCTTTCTAATTTCCATGAACTTTGTAGATATAATATTAAACTCTCATCTCGATAATTGTTGTTTTTAATATTTTATTTTCAAACAAGGTCGAGATATTTTTAGAAGGAATTCGTTAATCAAAGAAAAAGGCTGGAACTAAAAATGGTGATACTTTCAGTAAGATTTATAATATTGTAATAATTTTAGATTATTTTAGTGATTTATGTCAAATATTAGTTTGTTTGTAAATAAAAAATATATGTTAAAGAAAATTCGCAAATTTTAACAATTTCATGCTCCTTTGTCACTTTAAACCAAAAATTGGTATCTTTAAACAAAAATAATTATAGTTAATATAAACCAAGCTGCAAATAAAACTATTTCTGATTAAAAGTTTATTTTTTGTTTAGAATTTATCTCCTTTGGTTGAAAGTTTTACTATTTGGTTGTAAAATTTAATATTTTGTTGCAACGTCGTTTTTTAAACTGAAAATTAATTTTTTTCAACTAACTAGAAAATTTATCTTTTTGGGTTGAAGGTTCTATGATTTTTGTAGAAAATTTAGATATTTAGTTGAAAATTAACTTTTTTGTTGGTAATTCATATTTTTTGATAGACCATTAAGAATTAGTATTTTTGGATTAAAAATTTATCAATTTGTTCACGTTTTTTCTCCCTTGAATGCAAAATCTTCCTTGATGGAAAATTTATCTTTTTCCATGGATAATTTTATCTGTTTAGTTAAAAATAAATCTATTTGTTTTTTATAATCTGTATTGGGTTCGAACCTAATTTTCATAAATTTAAATTCAGCAAATACATTTTTAGCCTAGAATGGACCTTTTTAGCTGAAAATTCAACTATAAAATTTTTTATTGAAAATTTATATTTTTTCTTTACTAATGCAACTCTACAGTTGAAAGCTAATATAAAAAAATATAAAAATTGGAATATTTGCTTCTTGAAAATGTATGTATTTTGTTGTAAAATCGTTCTTTTTCGAATAAAATTATTATTCTTGATTGGAAGTTCAACTACGTGGTTGAAAATTTAACAATTTTGTAGAGAATTCTGTTTTATTGTTGAAAATCAAGCTTTTGTACTGAAAATTTAGCAATTATAGATTTAATGAAAAATATATTGTTAAAATTCAAATATTCGGCTGAAAATTCACTTTTGATTGAAAATTAACTTTTTTGTGTAATATTTATATTTATGGGTTGAAAATCTAACGGTTGAAAATTAACCAATCGGTTGAAAACTTATATTTTCGGGAAAATAATTATACATTTTTGTAAATAATTCTACCTTTTTGGTATAAAAATTCAAGGATTTGGTTAAATTTTTTCTTTTCTTCTGAATGAAAAATCTTTCTTGGTTGAAAATCCATCTCTTTTGATAGAAAGTTCATCTTTTTTGGCTAAAAGTGCAACTGATTGTTAAAAACTCATTTGTTTTGATTAAGGATTAAAGTATTTTGTTCAAATGTTGTCTTTTTTGTTCAATTTAACTATTTTGATTTAAAATTAAAATATTAAAAAAAAAATTGTCATTTTATTGAAAATGTGACATTTTTGTTGAAGATTTGTATTTTTTATAGGAAGTTTGTCGTCTTCACTTAAAAGTTCAACTATTTGTTTGCAAAGACAAAATTTTGGTTGACAATTAATTTTTCTGCTTAATGTTTCACTATTTGTTTTATCTTATTAATCTTATTTTTATTATCTTTTTAAAATAATAATTCAACGATTTTGTTCAAAAGTCAGCTTTTATCGAAAATTTAATTGTTTTGTTGAAAGTTCATCCCTCTTGATTGGATTTTTTTTGTTAGAAAAGTTCTTGGTAGCCAATTCATATCTGCAAATTAATTTTTTTCGGTTGAGGTGTGAAAAATTTTCCAAAAAATTTGACGTTTTGAGTTTCATATTGAATTCAATAAGGACCTATACATTGATTTTATAAAAAGAACATATTTTCCCATTTTTGTGAAAAATCGCCTATTTCGCTTTTTTTGAGACAATTTTGGGCTGTGAATTCTGTTAAATTATTAAAAAGAATTTATTTTTTATATTTAAAAAAACGGAACGCCATTCTGTGAATACATAGAATGCATAAATCAGTTTCTTTCTGAATTTCGAAAGCATGTTAAATATTAGTTTAAAAAAATTATTTCATTGTTTAAAAAACTTTCAAATTAAAAAAAGTTTTTTATAGAAAAATATTTTTTAAACCAATGCAATAATTTTTTCACGGAGCCTGTTATTAAAAAATACCATTCCATGAAAAATTGTATCAATTTTTAGGGCTTTAATCTATTTTTAATACTCTAAGATATAATTATATTTCGCTACCTTTAAATTTTACATCGAAGACTTACAAATTATTAGGTAGCAGACAGGAGATGTAATAACCCCAATTACATTTCGTGTTTCTGTTTCATAATTGCACTTCAAATACAAAATGGCAATCTTTACATTTCGTGCCACACGCAAGGTCACGAATATTTTCTTTGATTTAAATTAAAAGAAGATAAGATTAATCCTAAATTTGTTACTTCACTCCCTTAAACAAACTTTAAAAAAATGGAAGGTAATCTTTAGTTAAATAATACAGTAATTCTGAAAAAATTGTATATAAATTTAACTTTACGCGCCAACAAAACTGGTAAGTGAAAAATAAACCTAGCCAACAACAATTTTTTATAGAAATCAAAGAATTTTATTGTTTAGGTAAACTTTAGGTAACTTTAACTTGTAAAAGTCAAGCAGTTTATGTTACTTTAAATTACTGCCAAGCAGAAAAAATTTGAAAACTTTTAATTTTAATTTAAAATTGCTTAATTCCGTTTCTAAAATATTTTTGTTTAAAATTAGTAATTAAAATTGTTTAAAATTGTTATTTGAAATTAGGGAAATCAAAAAAAAAGGTTTTTTGTAACTCTGGTATAATATACTTGTTAATAATTTATTTTCCTTGTATTTATATTTCGTTTTATTAAGTCATCCATTTCAAAGAAACTAAATTAAAGGAGTGAACTTAAACTTAAAGATATTTTTTCGGTAAACCATGGTAGTGCCATTTTTTTCAAAATAAATTTTATTGGCTACAAAATTTTCTAAAATTCCAAAATAAATTTCATTGGCTACAAAATTTTCTAAAATTCCAAAATAAATTTCATTAAAAAAAGGTTTAGCTTTCACATCGTTGAACAATGCGCTATACATACGAACTAATAGCGCCATTTGATTTAACGATTAAAAAATTGATTTTTCAGAGTTATTTATTAGTTTTTGTCTTGTTAATTTAACAATGATTTAATAACAAAACAACTTTTTTTACTTTTTAAAAATTATTACAATTTTAATGAAAAATCCAATTTTAATTTATACTAACGATTTTTTGAAATTATAATAATTTCAATATTTTAATTTTTGAGAACCCTTTTTTGCTTTCCCGAATTTTTTTTATACTAATCACATTCTGTTACTAAAATCACTTCAGAAATCTAAGTTCTTAACATTTTGTTTCAATTATCAGCATACTATACTAGTATAAATTTACATTTATACTTATATTATTTATCAAAGTTGTCTTTAGGTCATATAATCAATGAATTACGATTCATAAAACGTTTCTCTGTTTTTTTAATACCATTTAAATTCTAAATGTTCTATTTGTTAACACACGTTCATGATTAATATAAAAATAAAAATTAGAATGCACTGAGAAAACATTAAACTTTTCTAATTGAAACTCAAAATTCGCATCAAAAAGTATTTTTTTTAAATATTTTTCCCTAGCAATTTATTTCTACTTATTAAATTAATAAGTTAATACTTTTTGGAATTTCATTTAGTACTTATTAATTATACAATACGATGAACAAAATAATTTTATTTTATAATTTTATTTTATAATTAATTAAAATATTGCTAGTTTTTTAATTTTAAAAGGACATTATCTAAAAAATGTAATTTTTAATCTTAAAAAAATTTAGTATCCAGTTAAAGTTATTTAATTTCAAATTATAGAGTAATGCTTGAAAGTTTCAAAATTTAAAAAAACTTTAATTTATGATTTTTATCTGGGAGCGTCCATTAAAGTTCAAAGAAATTCTGGTATAACTTTTCCATATATTATATTTTTAATGTGCTACTTCAAATCTGTTTTAACTATATATTATCATTTGTTTTATTTATTTTTTTGTTATGTATTAGTTCATATTACAGATGTCCAATGAATATAGACTGGCCGATTTAAAATATGTTTTAAAATCAAGAGTAAACCTTTTATGAAATCTCGTGGAATGCTTGGAAATATTTTAATTATTATTTTATTATT
>JAAAKG020212425.1:0-47838 GCA_010014905.2 Druon quercuslanigerum | reverse complement strand
CAGCGCGTGTATTGAGAAACATGGGGGGGGGGGTCGGGATGGGACTACCGGTCGGTATCGGACCACTCTACCCTACTAATTCAATTTACTTCTATAAGTCAAAATGTTATAAGTAATATAAAGATTATGTCGTTTCATTTCATGCAGAAAACTCAATTGCTCAAGATTAATTTTTTGTTCATAAGAATTCGAAGTAACGATTACATGTCACTTAATGAACGTCTTAAAGAAGTCTTTAGGACGTAAGATTTAAAAGACGTTTTTAGAACGTCCAAAAAAAAGTGCTAAGTCAGGCCAAAAAACATCTAAAAACCTCCCAATGTTTCAAATACGTCATAGAAACGTTAGCGTTTTAAAACCGAATTTCTGGATTAAAATTTTTTTTAACGTGAAATTTTTAACTTTACACACTATAGACCGACCTCACTGTATTACCGACCGCACTTTTTTAGTTTACTCAATTGTCTTTGAACTTCAAAACTTTTTTTGTAAAGAAAGTGCCTGACTGAAACTTCGGAAAATGTATCTGTAGACCATAAACTACGTTTGTGTACTTCATTTGAGTAGGAATTTCGCTAAAAATTATTTTAAAAGAAATGAAAAATGGAACCATGTTTTGACATATTTTATTTGCACCTTAACATTTTTTGAACCTAAGAAATTTTTTATATGTAAAATATCACCCTCAAATTTCGAAAAATACAAGAGCGGACAGTAATGAGCCGCAGGCTGGAAGTACGAGTCGAAAGCTTGTGCACGAGGATTTCAATGAGATCAGAAATTTTATTTTAATGTTGATATAATGTTATTTCAAATTTAGGGTATTCCAACAGTTTAAAAAAATGATAAGATTTTCAGGGATTTTTACTGATTTTAAGGGATGTAAAAAGATTTCGAAGGTTTTTGGATATATCTTTGAAGATTCAGAAGAATTTCACGAGATTTGATGGGAAATCTGCATTTTATATCTGATAAAAAATGAAGGGTTCAAAGGTAAAAGAAGGTAACTGAACAAATTTTCGATACCAAAAAAGCTCAATTGAATGCATTTTGTCCAAAAATGATCATGTAACTATGACACTTTTTTGACGCTAGCTGAGTTGAATTAGGACAGTGATAAGAAATTAAATACTTAATTAACAAATAAACTGATGATAAGTCCCGGAGATGTTGAGTTACTGAATACATGGGGGAAAATGTTTGATACAAAAATAATTGAGTTCCGAGGAAATTAAGTTTTAGTTTTAAGACCAGAAGTTGATGGGTTCTGAAAAAGCCGTTTAAACTCGTGACAAATATTATAATTTTGCTTTGTTTTTTAAAAGGTGCAATGTGATAAACTGATCAAATTTTCAAGATTTTGGCTATTCGTGAATGGTAACTGAAAAACCCTTTTTTGATTCAAAATTCAGCTACTTACTTTTGAAAGTGTAACTACTTTTTAAAAAAATGAATTTTTTCTTGAAAATGTATTTCTTCAGATGGAAATTTAACTTAGGTTGAAAGTTTCCTTAAAAATTCAAAATTTGGTAAAAATTAATCAGTTTGGTTAAAAATTAATTTTTTATAGAAAATTAATCTTTTTGGTTAAAATTTGATCTGTTTGAAATCTGTTGAAAATTTGTCTTTTTACACTCTCATCATTTATGATTGAGCAAGTAATAGAATTGTCGGAAATTTCAATGGATCTCCACGTTTTGAGAACCCCTTAATCCGAAAATCAAGTTTTTAGGATGGTATCTGTCTGTCTGTGCGACCGTCCATCCGTCGGTAAACACGATAACTCTCGAAAAAATGAATGGATCAAATTGTTCTTTGGCACACTTTTTTTAGGTCCTAAAAGAAAGGACAAGTTAGTTAACCAGCCATTTTTGATAGAAATTCAAAAAAAAGAGCGCATTTTGAACATTTTTTAGACCACTTTTTTTATGAATTTGAAAATTGTATTTACAGATTTTTATAGCATTAAAAAAATCGAACAATTTATTCTGACTTTTTTCGATCAAAAGAAAATTCTCAGATTTATGGCATTTTCAACATTTTTTTTATCAATCGAAAATCAAAATTTTAAGTTAAACAACGCGCGATATGAAAAAAAATTTAGAGGAGAAAAACATTGATTTTTGACAGCCCTTCAAGTATATCATAACAACTTTTTGGATTTTCTTGAAAAATCGAAAATTTAAATTTTGATTGCCAAAAAATAATAAAAAATAAAAAATTCCATTTTTTGACCAAACTATGCAGGAAGCGAAAAAAGAAGAATTAACAAAAATTGTGATACCAAAACAGATTGACACATTCGTTAATAATCACTTCTTGATAAGACGCGTACTTTTTGTTTTATTCGTGAAAAATAACATTGTAAATAAGAAAAAGAAAAATTTCTGGAAAAGTAACAAAATTATTAATTTTAGATATTAATTTTGTTTGTCTACTGGTCTATATCAATATTATTAAAATATTGATAAATCTTGATATTGTGAAAAAAATGTCTCTATCTCCGCTGGAAACTGAACCCAGGACCTTCGGAGATAGAGACATTTTTTCACAATCTTAAGATTTATCAATATTTTAATAATATTGATATAGACCAGTAGACAAACAAAATTAACATCTGAAATTAATAATTAAATATTTCCTGGTCAATAAACCTAAGATCAACAATTAAAGTAACAGAAGTTACGAAAAAAATGATTTGACAACATTTGTTTACCCGAAAAAGAGCTACAAGTTTGTTATGGATTACTTTTTGATGGTACATAGTTTTGGTTTTAATTATAAAAATGGAATTAAAAATAAAAATGACAATTTTTTGGATTAAAGGTTAAAAGGTACGAAAACAAATTGATAGAAAAAGGTTATTCACCCAACAATAAAGATAAAAATATGTAATAATTTATTACATTCTCATAATTTATGATTAAGAAAGTGTCCGAATAGCCAAACGATACAAACTACGAAAAAAAGTCTCAAAGAGAAATTATAGCTTTTGAAAAATCCTACAAAACGTTTTCTAACCATTTTCCAATAGGACTCGTAATTTTGTTTTTATTTGTCGTGAGTAATATGCAATAAAATCGAAAATGCCAATATTACGCCAAAAGAATACTTGTAGGATATTTTGCTTTATCCATAAAAAGATAATATGATAACAAAATGCCTATTCTAAGCATAACAAAGCGAATAGATAACAATGATTGAAAAAAGTATTGCAGTTTTTTATCCATTTTAAGGTGGTACAAAAACTATGCATTTACAAAATGTCTTTCAAAAATCGAGCGCGAAGCGCGAGTGTCACTCAATATAAATATACTTAATAATTAAATATACTTAATTAAGTAGAAATTTAGAATATGAAGACGTCTGTGAATACTGCGATCTAAAAGAGATCTTTTTGATAAAGTTTTATTCAAGCATTCCAAATACCAAGAATAAATATCCGAGCGCGGAGCGCGAGTCAACCCATTTGCGAGCGCGAAGCGCGAGTCAGCAGACGTTATAAAGCAGACAAAGACGTTACAAAGCAGACGTTACAAATTCATTTCTTCGTTTAAAAGTTTAACTGTTTTGTTGGAAATTTATGTTTTATTTTAATGAATTCTTTTTACTGAAAGTGTAGCTATTCCATTTTTGCTGGAAAATTGATCTATTTTAGACAAGGTTCACTTAATTTGTTGAAAACTCGTTTTTTTCTTTATGGTCTGAAAAATCTTTCGTGGCTGAAAACTCTTGTTGAAAAAACTGTTGTTGTTATTCCTCTTTTTGGTTTAAAAATTAGTCTGTTTTGGTTGAGAATTCAAATAATTTATTTAAAATTCGTATTTTTAATTCAACTATTTTTGATAAAAAAAGAATTTTCGGTGGAAATAAAAAATATTAAACTTTCTTAGAAATTCTTTCTTTTTATCAAAGATTCATCACTTTGTTTGAAAATTTAACTATTTCGTTAAAAATTCTTTTTTTCTTCGTTCAAAATCAATTATTTTAACTGAAAATTTATTATTCCATTTTTGTTACTAAATTTATATTTTTAAGTTGAAAATTCCACTATTTTCTTGACAATGCATGTATTTTTAGGGATGTCTTGAGTAATTTGTGGGTGACCCCTCATAAAATTCGATATGACTGTTGTCACTAAAAGTGTCTAAAATTTATGCAAGGGAATTTCGAAATTCAGATTATCTAGCACTCCTGTTATTGCAGATATGAATACTCGATAACACTAAAATTAGATTTTGAAATATTTGAATAATATAATTTACTGATTAAATGGTAAATGAATCATTAACAGATTACAGTACTTTTTAGGTTCGAAAATGCCAAAATAACAAGCGTTTATAAGTTTTAGGTTTTGGAAAGTAACTCAATTTGCATAAGTCATTAATTAAACAATTTGACAACAATTTCAAGACATATCCGGCTCTGAAAATATGAAAAAAACATCTAAGGTGTTAATAAATTTTAAAGTAAAATTTGTCATATCACACGATCCAAAAGTAAAAAAGGTGAAATTTTAAATTGAAGAAAATTAACTAAAATTAAAAATATAAATTTCTAATTAATTTGAAATTTACCATATTAGGGGGTAAGTTTTGGTTTTCAAAAATAGTTATTTGAATTTCAAAATTCAATGAAAATATTTAAAAATCGTAATTTTTGACCTGTTATAAAAATACAACTTTTGATTGGTATTTGCCTGCTCCTGTAAACGCTTCTTTCTCCAGAACGAAAAGTTTTCCCATTTTTACCTAAAGAGAGGTTTAAATGGAAAAAATTCTACTTTTTTTAAAGACTATTAAAAAACAATCAATGATGTTGGAATTTGTCAAAAATCGATTTTAATCTTTAATTTAGATAAATCGAGGCTAAATTCTTATTGAAAAAATTACAAATAATTATCCTAAAGTGCGTGAAAAAAGGTTTTTAAAACAACAATTTTTTCTTTAATCGAAGAAGTCCAAGCTGAGTTATTCATACTTGAACTTCAGCGTGCCTGAACATAAAAAGGGCCCCTTTAGTTAGGCAACCCGTTGCTATCAGGCCTTAAAATTTACTTCGATTTTTAGGTGATATCACTTCATAAAAAATGCCCCGATTATGTGTGTGAATTTGGCAAAATATTATTTCCTTCGAGTTTTTCAAAATAACCAATCGGCATTGGAGTATTTCCTGACACAACTGTTTTTTTTTTATATAAAAGTATCATTTAAATTTCTATTAACACTGATATTGGATTCCATTCTTGAAATATTTTAGTTCAAGAGATTTAACGTCAGTCCTCAACTTGAGAACAATCAGATAATCAATTATAATCGCTAATTAAATGCTAGCGTTTAAGATACCTTTGTATGGCCGGAAAGGTGCTAGTCAAATGACGAACTCTCATGCGCGTTCGATTATTGTGACTGTAATTTGTCTCAGTGGTGTAAAATGTTGGAGGGAATAGGGGGAATAGTGAACAAATCTGTGGACGTTGCAAGAAGGTCATAATAAAATGCGCAAAGAATATCAACAAGCTAGAATGTTTCTTCGAGTCATCATCCTTCATTTTCTATCAACAAAGCCAACAGTCAGGTGTTTAATATAGCAGCCACGGTGCAGTTCATTCAAGTTACTTTTGGTGTCTGAAAAAATTTAGGGTTCGATTTAAGAAAAAAAAACTTATTTAAACCATAAACATGGAAGAAATTTCACTGCAGACTAATCAAAACGTTACTGGTTTACCAGATGTGAAAGGGACCACTTTGTATGAAAATTTAGAATTTTGGATGACTCGACTTCCGGCTACACTGCGGAATCTACCCATAATCCACTTGGCGATACCCGGTAAGTTTGAATCGAGTAAAATTCATATTTTATTAAAATTACTAATAATTTCTTTTTAAATATAAAACGCCGTGTCGAAGTGCACCCAAATTTGATAACCACCTCCCAAATATTTTCGGTGTGCCTACAAACTTTGAATATAAAATTATAAAATAATATTTTTTCTAAACCGATTAAAGTGTTTTTTATTATTCTCTTCCGAAATCGATTTAGACACCTTTTTTGTGATACTATAAATATATCACAAGAAAAAAGTCTACTTGCATTATTTTTTATATGAATTTGTTTTATTTTAATACTTATTATTTTGTCTAAAAGGAATCAGGTAAATTTTATTTTTAAAAATTCAACCGGCGCTCATGTTTTTTTGTTGTTGATATAATTAAAAATATATTCCTCAGAAATGAAATTTTTTTTGTACAACAATCATTTGCTACTCAAATATATGTTTTCAAAAGGAATAAGACGACACGTATCTTACCGATAAGCCGACATTTTTTTCTGATAAAGTTATATGTATTTGCATTTTAAAAATTTAATCCCGGATGATCAGAAAACTAAGTTTTTGAGTATTTTAACTTGAATATTTTCAGAGAAACCACAGAAATTTCGTGAATTTTGAACTTTTTTTTAAATATTCCAACGGATTTCGAAATCAGACGAGAATTTCTTTCAGAATTAGAAAGAAAACAGCAAATTACTGTATTAGATAAAAAAAGTATCACAATAAAAAAAAAAGTTTTGACCATTTTTGGGCGATTCGCGTTGTCTATTTTTAAATCATGAATACTTATAATTTTCTCAAATAAATTCTTTCCCTGGTCTGCCTGTCCGATTTGAAATGAAGACTGCCTATTATTGTACTCTTGCGATTCTGAACAAATTCATAATACATTTTAAAAAGTATATCCTTTAATTGTTCTTCGTATTAGATTCTATATATTTCAGTATAGAACAGTATTACAAATTATCGACTCCCTTTATTAGCAACAATTTTATTTTTTTATTGTTATAGAATATTCCTTAAGAATTTTTGCAATCAAGATTCTTCGTTTACATAAGTTACCTGAATGAGTCATATAATAATGTTGAGAGATTGCTACAAATAGACTTAATTGTACAATGGCATCAAGGTTTTTCTCACGAATCTAATGCAATCAGATTTTTTATTGCGTTTCATTTGAATGTTTATTTCTGAAATATCTATTATGCTATAGAAATAGAATCATTTGAAATTTAGTTTGGGAAAGAATTTTGAATTTGCCGCTTAATTTTTATTTTATTTATAACATTATTTAATCAGTTTTAATTTTCCATTCAAAAACTAAAACAATTTTAATATTTAAAAAGTGTTCATATCTTTTCATGAAATATGATTTATCATGTATGAAAACTTATTAAAGAATATTTATTTTATTACATTTTACATTTGCCGTAAGTTTTTGAAGGAACCTGATATGGCTTCTTTACTTTTCATTAAAAAATTAACTGTACATATAAAAGTGAAGAATTTTTAAAGTTTTCAAAATTATATTTGCCTCAACGAAATGAACTACGAATTTGAGATATAACCTTTAAAATTACTTTAAATAATTTAAGTTATGACATACAAAAAGCAGAGTAATGTATAGAAATTCTATAAAATGATATTGATAATTTGCATTCTGTGGAGGCATTTTAATTTAAAAATGATTTCTTTTTTAGATTTTCTTATTTTGTTACCATTTGATTACTATTTCTTTTTTTAGATTTTCTTATTTTTATACCATTTGATTATAAAATCTTTTTAATCAAGTTTCTTATACCAGGGTTGCCAAAGAACTTTGATTACTAAAATTCAGGACTTTTTCATGGTTTTCCCTTGGATATTAAAAAAAAAAATCTAAACCTCACACTGACAGACCCTTTGAGATTTTAAGTATTTGCAAAAATTAAAAGAATTTGAAAAGCTACTTCGTTTATTCCAGTAAAATTAATTAATGCCCCCGAACATAAAAGCTTTGAATTTGAAATATTTTTAAGTCCCAGGAATTTTGATACAATACTTTGAAGCATTTAAAAATAAATTAGCTTCCAAACTCACGAACATCCGTATCTTACGCATTTACAAATGGAAAAATGGATGCCTTTAAAATATAGCTTTTCAAATTTTAAACTTTCCAGCTTGAATTATTTTTAGATGAGTCACGTTTATTAGACAATTATATACAATATTAAACAATTAGACAAATTTATGTTTACTTTAACTTAAGTTTCTTGAATTTTTCTTTGATATAAAAGTATTTCGATTCTAAATGAATTTTAGATTCTAATTTTTCGTAAACTTTAGTTGAAAATTTGCAATTGTCCATCCAATTGTTTAACTTCATATTCATTCTTGTGAACACTCCTGTGAACCTTCATATGTTTGCTATTAATAAAGTGTAAATTTTTTTACGTAGCATTGTTCAGTCTTGAAACAATTTTTATTCAAATAGTTTTAAATTTAGAGCTTATTTATCAAAACAAATTTTTATTTCTTTTTAAGCTTAAAATTATATAAAGCCTGATATTGTCGGCCCATCTTGATGTAAAATTAACGAAAGTTCAAAACTTTTCGGTGTGAAATCACCAGTTCTTCACCTAAAATCAGAACATTCCATTTTTGAAGAAAAGGAAACACTGAAAAAATTTTCAAGAGACAAGTAATGTTCTTAAATTGGATAAAAAGGTTGTCTACTAAAATCCTGAGCAAAAATTCGCTGAAAATTCCAGGTTTTTTCCAGATATCTCAGATTTTTCCATGTATAATTTTTGATAGTAATATATTACATTCAATTTAAACCGCTTCAAATTTCTAACTTTTCAAGTAAAATAATTGAGTTTTCAACAAGATGGATGATTTTTTTTTAAATAGTTGCATTTTTACCCAAAAAGATTCATTTTCAAACAAAAAGACGATTTTTCAACAAAATATATGAAATCTCAACCAAACAGTTGTATTTTCAACCTAGTAGTTGATTTTTTTACTAAAAAAATGCCAGTTTTCAGTATGAAACAAATTTTAAATCGAAGTGATACATTTGTGAATAAAATAATAAATATTCAACTAAAACAGATTAATTTTAAAATAATAAGATTAATTTTGGACAAAATATTTTAACTTTCAACTAAAAAGAATTATTTTCAGCTAAAACGATGAATAATTCATTGGAATACTTAAATTTTCAATCAAATGATTAATTTTCAAAAACCAACATTAATTTTTTAAATAAAAAGATTAAGTTTAAAAAAAAATTTATTAACAAAATACATGAATTTTCAACAAAATATATGCATTTTATATTAAAAAGACAAGTTTTCAACCAAATAGTTGAACTTCAACCAAAAAGATAAATTTGTAACAAAAATTATGAATTTAAAAAAAAATGATTCTTCATCTGAAATACAATTTGGATAAAAAAAAGATGAATTTACAACTAAAATGATGAACCTTCAACTGAAATAGTTTAATATTAAACCGAAAAGATGAATTTTCAAACTAGAAGACTACTTTCTACTAAAAATATGCGTTTTAAACTAAAAAAGATACATTTTCAACCATTAATTGCATAGTTAAATTTTCAGTTGATAAAGTTAATGTTCAACCAAAGAGATAAATTTTTAAATAAAATAATTTAATATTCAATTGGAACAGTTACATTTTCAGTTAAATTTTAAGCATGAAAAAATTGAATTTTCAAGAAAGAAGATTTTTTTTTCAAATAACCAAATTAACAAAAATTAAAGTTTTAAATAAAGTCATAAAGTTTTAACTGAAATGATGAATCTTCGACTGGAATAGATCAATCTAAAATAAAAAAGATGAAACTACAACTGAAATGATGAAATCAATTCTTAAAAAAAACACTAAATTTCAACTAAAGTAGATAATTTTTCAACCATAAATTAAATAGTTAAATTTTTAGTTAAAAAATGTATGTTCAACCGTACTAATTAATTTTAAACTAAAATTATGGAATATTCAATTGGAATATTTACATTTTCATTAATAAAAATTATTTGCAGCCAAAGAAAAAACAAATTTTCAACCAGAAAGATGAATTTTCAATACAAATTATGACTATTCAACCAAAAAATTAGTTTTTAATAAAAGAATTTAACTTTCAATCAAGTAAATAAATTTGTGTTCCAAAAAAGATGAATTCTCACTAAAAAATGTTGTTGATATTAAAACCAAATTTTTTTTTTAATTTTTATTCAAAAACAGTTAAATCTAACCAAAAAACACGACTTTTCTATATGAGTTGAATTTTTAATTATGAAAGATTTTTTCGGCCAAGACAAAAAATAGTGAACAAAATGTTGAAGTTTCAAACAAAAAGGATGATTGCTCAAACAAGATTAATTTTATACCACTAGAGAACGAATTTTTAACAAAATACATGGAACTTGAACCAGAAACTTGAATATTAAACTGAAAACGACCAACTTACAAAAAAAATAGAATAGTTAAATTTTCAGGTAAAAAGATTAATTTCAACCAATAAAAAGATTTTTTAATAAAACTAATAAATACAATAATATAAAGCTTCTTTTACAAATAAAGAATCATTGTTTTACAACTTCAGATTGCATATAGAAAAAAAAATTAAGCACGCTTTCGAAAAAATTCCTTGACTTAAAAAAAATCCCTGATATTTCCAGCTTTTTCAAAGCGTATGAAAATTCCCCGACAATTCCAGGTTTTCCAGGTAGGGTAGACGACCTGCTAAAATGACGACAAAAGAAGTAATATTCACAAATAATGAGAGGTTCTTAATCTAACTGTATATAAAAAGGGTGCTTTCATAAATAAAAGTCTTTCGAAAACATTCGTCATTAAATTTTAATCCATATCTCCGTTAAATAAGCTCAGTGATGGAGAAGAGTTTATTTACTTTAATTTAAAGGAATCTGTATTACCATCAGAGGTTGTTACCATCGATCAGTGTAGATGTGATTTCTCAGTCCCTGAAAATAGAAATCAACACTATCGATCACTCTAACTCTTCAAATAACAAAAAATACTTAACGTCATTTCTGACTAGATAGAAAATTAATTTTTTAAATTTGAAAATTAATGTTTTTCTGAAAAAAGATCTCACATCGCTCCACTTTAGAAAAAGCTACGTTTTGGAAGTTGATGTCATGCCTTATCATGCCAAAAAATTAATTAGAAAAGCATTGATTCGGATTAAATTTCTTCGTTAGTTTTTTCAGTTTTAGTTCCTTTTTATCTTTCAGGTTCGCACAACACAACGACCTACACAATCGACAGATTTAACGAAGTGGGTCCAGACGAATCAGCTATAATTCAATTTCTAGGTCGTTATTTTTCGATCATTTGCAAGCCTATAATCTTCAACTGGTCCGTCACACAATACGAGGCCGTCAAAGAACAGCTAAACGGAGGAATAAGATACATCGATCTTCGTCTCGCCACCAAACCTAACAGCGACACAATTTATCTCTTGCACGGACTCTACGGATCCGAAGTATCCGAGCCTCTACAGCAAATTGCAGAATGGCTTTCATCTCATCCCTACGAAGTCGTGGTTCTAGACTTCCAGCATTTCTACGCCTTCGCGGATCACAACCATCAGCAGCTAATCACAAAAATAAAAACCATTTTCAGAATGAAACTCTGTCCCGTTTACAATCGACTTGATCACATCTCCCTGCAATGGCTTGCATCCGAAAAATATCAAGTTCTCGTCATCTACAGGAATATTACCGCTCGAAATTACGTGGATTTATGGCCCAGTGGTTTGTGGCCCACGCCCTGGCCTGATACCACGAATTCGGAAGAGATGATTGCATTTTTAAACCGAATGCTTCAATCCAGATCACCAAATATGGGTTTCATTTCCCAGTGTTTGCTAACTCCAAACACTTCTTATGTTTTGAAACATGTCTGTGGTACCTTATTGGATTTGGCTAATAAATGCCGAGATGCTGCACTTCCGTGGATAAATGAAAACAGACCTGGTCGTGGAGGAATGAATATTGTAATTACAGATTTTGTAACTTATAGTGATTTTATTTTTTCAAAGACTGTGATTCAACGAAATGCGGCTCTTCTACAGGAAAAATATTAAATACAAATCTGAAATATTTTGAATGTCTTAACGTTCTTGACAAAGACGTAAAACCATTATCTTCCTGTTATTGATTTTTAGTCTACTAAAACAAAAATATATATTTTAAAAAGTGCATTATTAAGAAAAAAAAGTGTTTCAGTACTCTTAACCCTTATATATATTTGTAATCAAGTTTAATTCAAGAGTCAAATAATTGGTTTATTATACAATTTTGTTGTTGTAAATAATAAAGAAGTAGCTTCTAAGGATTATACAACTTCAGTCAATTGTTTACACCCAACATTTACATATATTGTTATTAATTTCAGTTAATAAGTAGAAAACTTACATACATGTTTCTCGGGGAAAAATTACTTTCCATCTTATATGTATATAAATTAAATAAACAAACAGGTAAATCACACCTATGACCACATTTCACGAACGTGATATATATGGAAGTAGTTTGTCAGACATAATTAAAAAAGAATTTAAAAAAATTTAATTTCTTATTTTTCTTCTAGTAATTTAATTCAAATTTTAGTGGAAAAATTAGAAAAAGCGTTCCACTTTGAAGCCTAAGATAAATCAATAGGAATTTTGAACGAATAAATATTAACATTTTAAATAAACATTGAAGTTAATTTTTAACACTTAGAAAATTTGTTAAAATTATTTTGACATTTTTTTCTAAATATACACTATTTTTTATCTCTAAAATGAGTCCAAGGCCTGAAAATTAACTAAAGAAAAGTTTTCTACTATAAATTTTTTAAATATAAAGTTAGATAAAATTATAGAAGCATGTTCTATCAAAGAAATAAATAAAAGAAAGAAATAAATGTCGAAACTGCTTGTTTTTTCACAAAATCAGGAATTTCGGGCTAATTAAATGGGCGCACTAGAATTTAAGAATTTATGATAATATGAGAATGACAACTGGATAAGGACCAAAAATAAAATTATTTCTATACCACATTTTTATACCATTATTTTTTAAAAGTTTAGGGGAGATGAAAACATTTTTTTCTAAATTTTCTGTGATTGAGAATAGAATCCCTTTCATAATTTGTAAATTCTCATAATTTTAAAAATACTGTTTGCTAATAAGAAGAGAAATAATTTTTACATATTCCTAATATATACCTATATATATATATATAGAGTCTTATATTACTTGAAATCGTTATAAACACAATTTGGACGTCCTTCAAATAATTTAAGTGAAAGAATACAATTTTCATCAGTTTTTCGAGCAAAAAAATTGTTTTTTGTCTGATAGTTATCAAAGGAGATCTTCCGATTTATTAAAATACAGAATATTTTTAAAACCTAACGTTCAGCATTGTTATGAATAATTTAAGTGAATATATAGAAAATTTCAATCTATTTTTCGCAGACAAATTTAACATTCAGCTTTGTTAAAAATAATTTAGGTAAAAGAATAAAAATTTTGAATATATTTTTTTAAATAATCAAACTTCCCGAACTCTAAATATTTTCATTTTAAACTATTTTATGGACTTTATTAACTCGGAGAAGCTACTTCTATACATATTACATGGTAAAGATTTTTTTCGTGAAAAAGTATGACAATGGTTTGTTTAAAAAATTTGTTTATAAAAATAAAATTTTAAAATAAATAAATTATTTTCCTGCTCTGCATGGTTAAGTTGTAATTATTTTTTGTAACATTGTTTTCTTTGAATAGGCTGAAAATAAATAAAAACTCGCTTTGTACGTTTGTTAAGAATTTAATGCCCTTTAGTTCTAAACAAAAGCTTACAACTCTGTTAAAAAATGTGGGCTGTAGACCTTGTAAACATGTTGGTGAAAGGACACTAATACTCCATTTTTATACGATTTCCATTGAATGTGTATATATTTTGCTTGAAAGTTTTATATACAATAAATTATTATACTCCTTTACTGAAAGAAGGTCCTTAATATAATAATTACATATTTGATAAATATGTTTTCTATGTTTTCTATCTCGTTTATCTACGTCGAACGTGAAGATGGAAAAGTGAGCTAAATCTAATCGTAAATTGTAAATTATAAGTTCTCGTGATTATACTGATTATTACAACCGATTGTAAAATATTTCTTCAAAAAAAAAAAAGAAACAAAAAGACACTTATGAAATCACAGAGAATAAAATTCGATTCTTCCACTGTGTATACGTAAGAAATCTTTACCAAAAGTACCTTTTTATATAAATCACACTCTATGTGTTAGAAAACGCCGCTAATAAATTTTTATATGGAACCATAGAGTGTTTCAGACTTAACGTTACGTATAAATAACGATTGATCACTAACAATAAGTTGGCAGCGAGAATATTTTACTGAGTCAATAGATATATGTAAAACATATCGCGTTTCTATAAACTTACCAAGATCATAAGCGAAGGATAAATATCGGGTAGTTTCGATAAATTACTGATCAGGTTTCATGATCGATCTTGTAATGTTTAATGAGTAATTTTCAATTTTCTTCTTACTTTACTTCAGCTTCTCGAAATCTGTTATGGCTCTCGCGTATCTTTAGCTTTTTCGACCTTCTCGTTTTCTTTACTGGGTCACAAGGCTTTGACCTTAAGTTGTTTCATCCTGGGCGCTCGTTTCTTGGCGAGTCTTTTCTGCTCTTTTTCTTCCCACTTTCTCTGTTTGTCTGGATCTTCCTCCTGGAGAATTCGCTCCTTTTCTTGCCTTCGGCGTTCTTCTCGACGTTGGGCCGCTGCTTCCGCCCGAGCAGCGCTCGTCGTTTTTAGAAAAGCCTCTTCCACTCGCTGCCGATTTTTATCGCTCTTGGCTCTTCCCTGTTGGCAAACAAAAATTTAATGTTGATAATCAATTTAGGCATAATTTAATCTCTCGATCTACAATCGAAATTTAATGTGAACCGACCATTACTGGGACAGTGACAAAAAGGTAACCCACACAAACACCATTTTAAAATGGAGAATTGTAATTTTTTGTACAAAAACGGTTATAATAAGTAGCTAATATATTATTTTATCGATTAGAATGAAAAATAAAATATTCATTTTATACTTCATTAATATAAATCGATATTTCTTAAGCTAGTCAGATCGGCTATTAGCGGTACAAGGATTTTTGGGTATATTCTGAAGTGGGATAGAAAAATAGCCAATACTGAGAAAAGAAAAATCCCATGGGATTTATCAAAATAAAATAATACACTTTACTTACAATGATAGAATACATAAAAAAACAAGAATAGATTATTATAAATCACAAGAAATTTATTTTTCTTTATTTTTAAATAAAATTCATATCAGCGTCTTAACATTTTAGTTAAAACAATAACTTTTTATTTCTCATATTTTAAATAACGTTACAGCTTTTTAATTTTCAAAAGACTTAGTTAATTTATAAAAAAAATAATTAGATTTTCAACCGAAAAATAATTGAAACTGAACACATTTTCCAATTTATGCATTAATTTTTATTAAGATTAATTCTACATGAAAAATATAATAGTAGACTTTTCAACCAAAAAGAATTAATTTTCATGCCAAAAAGACGAGTTTTCTTTAAAACAGTTCTACATTTGACTCGAAAATATAAATTTTCAACAGAAACGTCAATTTACAACCTAATATTTTAATTTTCAAGTGAATTGTTATATTAATCTTATTAATATTTACAATATTTAACATTAATCTATAATATTAAATTTTAATGCATACTTCATAATTTTTATTGAAAAATTTAATTTATTACTATTATAATAAATTATTTTAAAAATGCTATAAAAGTTATGCGGAAAATTTTGAAATGCAAAAAACAATGCTAGAAATTTTTTTATTTTATAATTTATTTAGAATATAAAAGATACTCAACGATATTTATTATTTCCCCAGTATTATACATACTTTTTACGATATCCCAGTAATGGTCGACTTACCTTAATTGACGGTGTCCAAAAATTAGTATCAACTTAAATTGGTACAAACCTCTTTGGAGAGTTTGAATCGACGCAGTTTATCCAGCAAATAAAACGTTAACTGGAGTAAAGGCCTCATTCTCTCTTGCATTTCCGCACTCTGAATACGGCCCTTAATGCTAATATTAAGGCCCACCAAAAGCACCCTCTTTACTTCCGGCATTGTGAGCTGACTAGAATCCCTAGATAAAAAGAAAAAAGTATTATCAGTAAAGACAAACACTCTCTTTTAATAATCCCAGGGATCACAGCACAAAACGAGCTAGGGGAAACATGAAACATTTATTTTTACATGTCGAAAAAAAAATCTTTTTAAAAGACATGTTAAATTTTTAAATAATTTAAAAATAATTTTCAATGATTTTTCAATGACTTTTGCCATTAAAGAATTTATTTTTAAAAATTGGATATACTTAGGGCGTTGGACATGCATTCACAGATATATAAAAAAAGTCAGAGAAAAAATAAAATTAGTTAAATACACAATTTTGATACGTTCAGTAGAGCGAAGTAAAAATACTAAAATTTTTTGAATCGTTTGAGCTGAAAAACAGCAATTTGTGGCTCGATATCCAAAACACGTTCAGAAAACAATTTGAAATCGGTTAATATCTTCTGTTCTCGTTTTGAAATTTACGATTTCGAAATTTTTAATAAAATTCTACGTTATTTAGCATTTTTTGAAAATGTACAAAAACATGTTTTTTTGGATTAATTCTTTTTCGTAGTATTTATAAAGTTTCAAAATTGCAAAAAAAGTAAAATCCCAGATTTCATATTTCACAACAAAAGTTTTTTTTTTTTGAAAAAGCAAAATGATTAAATGTTTCTTTGGTTTAACCTGAATAAATTTCAGGTTCGACATATTATTTTCTTTTAATGTGCGCATATGACTAAATCCAAGAAAACATGTTTTTGCACATTTTCATAAAAATTGTTATTGAGCAGAAATTTGATATTTTAATTTCGTAATCAGTCTCTATGGAATTTGGAATAGGATATAAAGAGAATGAAATATACAAGGCTCTGATCGACAAGAAGGCTTTAAAAAAGTCGCGTAAAATGACGAGGAAAGTCGGACAGAATTAAAAAAAAAGTCAGAATGACTGAAATAACTTTATTTGTTTAGGAATATAGAGTATATGATTTTAATTAAATTTCAAATATTCTTTGCAAAATCAAACGAAACTTTAATGTAAAAACCATTTTTTTTAAACAGTCACTCAGCTTGAAGGATTCTGAATAAGGATTTAAAATATTTCTTTCTGAAAGATTAAACTTAGCAACTTGGATTATTTTCAAATGAGAGTAATTCATAACTTTTATTAATTTTGAACTTCAGGAAGATTGATTTTGAACATTTTAAACTTGAAATTTGTCAAAAATGAAGACTTCAAATTTGAGACTGTATAATTCGAATATGAAATGATTAATTTTTCAATAATTCAGACTTCACTGTGAGTATGAAACGCTTTAAATTTCTATGATTTCCGAAAAATTACTTTTCAATAAAACAGTTGAATTTAATAAACAAAAATTTCAACCAAGCAGTTGAATATACAACTAAATAGTTCAACCTTCAACCAGGCGACGATTTTTCGATGAAATAGTTGCAATTTGCACCATATAGTTAAATTTTCAAATGCAAAGAACAATTTTCTAGAAGTCAGTTGAATTATCAGTCTAAAAAATTAGAATTTTCAACAAATAGATCGTTTTCAACCAAGAAAGTGGAATTTTTAACAAAAGGAACGAATTTTCAACAATATAAATGAATTTTTACCCAAATAGTTAAATTTTTATGTTAAAAAGACGCAGTTTTTAGAAGAGATTTAAATTTGCTAACAAGAAAGATGAAATTTAAAAAACAAAAAAATCACTTCTGTATCAAGAAAGATGAATTTTCAAGCCAAGATAATAAGTTTTCTAATCAAAAAGGCGAATGTTAAAAAAAAAAGTTAAATTTTCGATAAAAAATATGACTTTTTTAAGAAAATAGTTGACAAAAAATTCGAATTTTTAACCAAAATGAATGAAATTTTAGCCAAAAATATTTTGCTCTTCTTATTGGGTTATATTAATTCAGTTCACATGTATGTAAAAAAATGAAATAAGGAGAGGAATCTTAATCGGGTTTAAACATTTGTAAAGTGATTTCAAACTGTTTACACTTGCGAATTGAAAAAAAATTAAAACTTTGAATACAGATTCAAGAAATTCTAAAATTTTCAATTTGCAACTATTAATTAAACATTTTCTAAGTATAACACTGAGATGAGGAATTATCGAATTGGTAACGTTCTCAATGAAAATGGTACGGTTTTTGTTGTTTTGAATTTGAATTTTGAAAAAATGCATTATGATTGGAATTGATACTGAGTACAGCGATGTTCTGCAAAAAAAGCAGAAAACTGTCCATTTGTCGCATTTTTCTTCAAAAAGTCGAAAATGCTGCACGATCTGAGCCCCGAAAATAGATAAACAACATTATTTGAAAATTAGAATTTCTGATTTTATATATGTTTAATTCTTTTAGCTTTTCATTAAATTTTGTCTACTATATTTTTATCAATAATAAGTTCTGAGCTATTCAACAGACATGGGATACTTTTTCTAAACAAAAAAATTCTATAAATATTTTTAAAAGGAGTTTTGAAATTTTGGTAAAAACAGTGGCCTGCAAAACATTAACTTATTTTTTTATGGATTACCATATAAAAATCTGTCTAAATTCGAAGAGACTTTTGAGAGTAAGAAAAACATTGTACGAAATTGGAATCCATCATTCATCAATATATTTATTTTAGTGATTTTAGAACTAATTTTTTCATTTATTTCGAAAGTTACTGAATTAGGTAATTTTTAATGTTTCTGTTTCAAAATTGATTATTTTTGAACGCCTTGAGTTACAAATTATAATGTTTGCCGCTTGACTTTCAAAATTCGCCAAAAATTATAAAAAATTAATACAGGCAAAATGGTGGTGCTTTTTCTGAAAATGTTTTAACTAAATTTTCTCAAAGAGGCCTTCATTTTAGTTTTTCTCTATTTTTTTAAATGTTGGTTCTAATATGGTGCATTTATCCTAAAAGAGCAAAGTTGTACCACTAAAAGGCTTAAAAACTTTCTCTAGAATTTTTGAAGCGGAAATTTGCTCTTTTAACTTTTTTCGCATCTCGTCTCGTTTATATGAAAGATTTGAATTCAAATATTTTCAAAACAATAACTGCCAGTTTTGCCAGTTTTTAACTTCTTTAAATTTTTCCAGCGGATTTTTAAAATAAACAAAGTTTATCAAAATCAAGAAAAAATCAAACATTAAGATTGCTTAAGATACTGCAACATTTTAAAAATGGTTCCAATAAAATTTCTTATAAGCTATTACCAACATTAAAAGCTCTAGTACTCATAACTTCGTTAAAGAAATTTGTTTGTTTAATCGTTGAAATACGGGTAAATACATGAATTTTCATCGAGATAGTGGAATTTAGAACTAAAAAGATCAATTTTTAACGATAAATAGACTCGTTAAATTTTAAGTTAAAACAATTATTTTATAACAAAAAAAAAAAATAATTTTTAACAAAATACTTAAATTTCCCATCAGTAATGAATTTTTAACTAAAATGATGAACCTTTGGTTGGAATAGTTAAATTTTAAACAAAAATATAAATTTTCAACGAAAATTATGAATCTTTAAATGTAATAGTGGAATTTTCAACAAAAAAGAGAAATGTTCAAATAAAATAATGAATGTTTAACTGTAACAAACTGATAAAGTTGTAACTAAAATGTTGAATCTTTAACTTGAATTGTTAGATTTTAAACCAATTCTTTAACTTGAATAGTTGAATTTAAAGCAAAAGGATGAATTTTCAACCAAAATGGTGCACCTTTAACTGAAATAGTTGATTTTTTAACCAAAATTATGGAATATTAAATTGAAATAGTCATTTACAATTACAGGTAAAAAAAATAATTTTCAAAAAACAAAAAAAAAAACGAATTTTCAACAAAATATTTAAAGTTTCAACTGTAATAGTTCAATTTTCAGTATGAAAATTAATTTTCTGTCAAGAAAAAAATGAATTTTCAATTAAAAAAGCTCAGTTTTCAATTATAAACGAATTTTTAATTGCAGTTATGAAGCTTCGACCTTTTCAACATAAGTGTAAGTTTTATCTATGAAATATTTTTCTGTAAAACAGCAAAATAGTAAGATACAATAATATAAAGACACTTTTACAAATAAAGAAGCATTGTTATTCAATTTTATATTGCAATTTAAATTGAATTTAAACAAAAAAATTAAACACGCTCGCGAACAAATTCCCTGTTATTTCCAGGTTTTTCCAGGTATATAAAAATCGATGTTTTCTAGGTACGGCCTGTCATAGATTGCACATAATTCTACTGAACATGTATCCAATCCATTTGATTAGAAAAATATTTAGGCTTCCCGGAGACTTAAATTAAAAGATTTTTGTTAGGCTTAAGATACAATTACAAGTCCTAAAGGATCCTTGGAGTCCTAAGAAATGCTAAAAAAAGGATTCCAGAATATGTGAGACACTAAAATAAAAGATCGTTTCGAGGCCTCTATTTTATTTAAGATGAAAAAAAGAAGTAGCGGCTACCGACTGAAAATAGGGTACTTACTCTTGTTGTTTGGGTCCGCTATACTGATCACTAATATGAATGTAATCAATATACTGTGCGTATTTCGTAAATGCCTGGATAACTCTGGTATCTAAGACCGCAGAAGTCGCCTCTGGGATTTCGGACATGACAAGAAAGCCCGATGGTAAATTAAATTTTTCTCCAGGTCTTTTTTCTGGACAATAAACGCTAATATCACCCATATCCCTCGCCAAATGCATAGCAGTCTTCTTGGCAGCGACTGCCACGATAAAATTATCAGTCTCGTCTTTTGAAAGGTCGATTCTAATGTGCGCTTGGTCGTTTTGTGGCCGCACCATTTGTGCCAAAACCGCCACTAAGTCCTGGCGTTTCAGCAATTTGAGTTCTATCAGCATCGAATCGCATCCCACTCTTCCAGAACAATAGAGACTGTACTGAGACTCGCTTTCCTTTACGACTGCGCCATTATCGGAAGCTTCTTCAGCAGTTTTTCCAGTGTCACCGACTAGAGAAAAGTTCTCGCTGAAAAGCTGATTGTGGTCGTTGAACCATGATTCGGCGATGCGACCATTTTTTGATCGACCTGCGATATAGTTTATAAAGTAGACCACCAAACCGGCGATCATTAAAATTTCTAGGTAGAAACTGTCCCATCTTGCGCGTAAATGCAAGGGGACTTTGGTGATTGTCAGTGTTGAAGGCTCCTCGGGCTTTGCTCCAGCGTTTCCCCCGGCTACGTCCAAGCCTTCGAATTCTTCCTCATCCTGTAAACAGTAATTACACAGACTGAAAGATGTCATTTGCATTTAAAAAAAATTGTAAAGTATGATTTAAGGTTGATACAAGAATTGGAAGACCATAAAGTCCTGGAATTTTGAAAAAATGATTAGCTTTTTTTAGTACCTTTTTAGTACATCTCGGCGGATTCAAAACTTTTGAATTAAAATGAACTGATTTTTTATCAACAAAAATAATAAGATTGTAATTTCAGAATTTTTAAAATTTCTATGATAATATTAGTGATAATTGTTCAGAAATCAATAATTATTTAAAAGTTCTTTATATTCCTTAGTGCAAATAACTCCATTTTGTAATAGAAATAGTTTTTTCTTTGAAGGCGATGGTAAAAAATATGCCCACTGAGCGCGCACATCCTGGTTGCGCGAGCAGCGCTTCGCGCTAAGTTTGACTGCGCTTAGGGCGCTCTTTTTCGTACGTTAAATGCGTACACTTTAACTACATTTTTTCAAATATCATAAATATTATAACTTAAATTGAAAACTGTGATTTAAAGTTCTGAGGAATTACAGCAATGCACTGTAACTTAATTTTTTTTCGATTTGTTTTTAAAGAAAGTTTTTAAAGCACCTACGGCCTTGACGATTACATTCTCATTAAGAAAATCGCGCTTCGTGCTCGATAATTTGTGTACAATTGAAAAACTTCATCAAGATAATTTGTAAATCTTGTTCAGATCTACTAAAAACAACTAATTGGGCTTACGGATCTCTTACAAACAAAAATTGCATATTTTTGAAAATGATCCAACTTTTTGAACTTTTGTTTAATTGAGAAATTTTATCATAATAGTTTCGAAATACATATATTTTATATCTAGTAAAAATTTGGATTGGTGTTTCTTAACGTATTAAAACATTTTTTTCCACTTTTTGCATTTTTATTGAAATTTAAAATGTCACTATGATAAATTGCAAGTATTTTTGCCGAGAAGCAGAAAATTTGACAAAAATTTCTAAAACTCATAACAAAATTTATTCAAAATTTGAAAAAATTAACTTTTTGAATTTTTGTCTAATCGAAAAATTACTGAGACAGTTTCGAAATATATTTGATACCTAGTGACGAATTTAAATGAAATTTCCTAATCTATCAGAAAAAATATATTAATTTTGAGAATGCTCTAAATTTTTTAGTTTTGGTTGTAAATATCTGCTTAACGAATTTAACCTTCATTTTGGGAACCCTAAAAAGTTTATCAAAGGCTAACTCGATTGGTCCAATCCTTCAAAATTTAGCGTGGCTACAGCATTCAAGTAACCAAACATACAGACACACATAAATTTTGTATGATTTTCGGAATCTGTGAGTGCCGAAATGTAAAGATCTGTGAAAAACGAGATATCGAAAATTTGGACGATTATATTACACTTTCATGAATCAGAATGTAAAAATCTTAAATCGAACTTTTTCTTAATTTTATGTAGTATATCTGAATTCTATTTAATTCACAGAATACATTAAAAGTTCTTTAAACTCTTCAAAGTCTCCCTCATCCTATAAAAAGTAATGAAAAAGATTAAAGGATGTACTTTAGGTTTAAAACATTTTAAATTTCTTAATATTTCTTCAAATTACTCGATTTTTTTCTAAGAATAAAAAGTGTTCAATTGCTCTTTTTAAATAAAAAATGAACAATTTAACTTACAAATTAATTTAATTTAAACATAACAATTAAAACTGTAACGTTCAAAGTTCAGTTTCTTTGTTTCATTTATAATTACTGATTATAATGAAGTCAGATATTTCTAAATTTTAAGTAATTGTTTTTTTCTTAATTGAAGAATTTCAAATTAAATGGTTTAAAAATGGAATATTTTAGACTGAAATAATATTTTGAATTTCATAAAAGCCTTAGATTATAAATATATTATAAATTGGACCTTTACATTTGTTTTACTAAAATGACTTTCCAATCGAAACAGTTTAACTTTAAACGGTTAAATCTGGAAATACTAAAATTGTGAACTAATTCCGATCGCTGCTAATTTTTAATTATTTAAGTCTTTAAAACTGTATTTTAAAATTCTGCAAAATTAAAATATACGCTAAAAAATTAAAAATCTAAAATGGAAAATTTTCAAAGTGAAAGATTTTCAAATTATGAATTCTAAACCGAATGATATCATAATTGAAAAATATTATAATTTAACTAATTATTTAAAAACGGTTGAAGTCGAAGTTGGAGATTTTTTATTCAAAAAATTTTTTACAAATCCCGGACAAAAAATAAATTCACTGTCATTTCTCAGTTTTTCCCGATCTCATAAAATTCCCGCTTTTCCAGATTTCCCGATTCAGTGTCCACCTTGTAAACTATTATTTGATTTTTTCGTTTCATGTTCCGCCTACCTTTGCTTTTATCGTTCTTCACTGTGTAATTATAAAATTAATGGCGTATTCTTTGCATGAATTTTATATAATACCTATATTTTTAAACACTGCATAAAATTATAAAAATATACTAATTGCTGAGAAAGAAATATTTTTAAAAAGGCACGGAAAACCTTATTTAAACAGCTTTGGGACCTTGACACATCACAATTCCGGTTTCACAGCTAATCAGCAATGCCTCATTTTCTCGTTTCAACAAAATTTAACTTATTTCAAACAACTTTCTTCAAGTAGTGACATTCATTTTCCAATGATATTTGAATTTTAGAAGGAAAAAGAATATTTTAAAACATGCAAATAACCATTTTTACTTTCCTTAAAATAAAAAATAAAATGTAAACTTTATTGTTTGTCCAATCGAGTAAGAACATAATTTAAGGTAAAACAGATCTCTGAAAAAATATTTTATCTATGATTTTAAGAATCAAAATACCACTAATTATGGAACTTTAAATCAAAAATTTTAGACTCAGCAAAAAATTTTATTTAAAAAATTTCCTTTGCGATTCAAATTTTTCTTAGTATCGCTTCTTAAAAATTTAAGAAAACTGCTATTCCCAATTTAGAAACAAATAAAAGTATTTGAAGATCATTGACTTTTTTTGAAACTAGAAACAGTAGGGTTGTACGGAATGTTTTCCCTGAAGAAATAGGTCATGATTCACGAAAATTTATTCATATTTTAAAAATTGGTGAGAAGAAAAGTTACGAAAAAATTCGATTACATAAAATATTGTTGAAATGCTTATTTTTCGTAAGTCTTAAATTTCGTCCATAAAAAATTATGTTTGATATCTATTTTTCAGTTACATTCTTCAATTTTAATTCCGTTTAATGTCGTGTAAACTATTATAATTATTTAATATTGCATGTAATCCCGAGTAATCCCTATAATCTAATCTTGTATAATCCTATATGTAACTTAATGTAATCTTGTATAATCGCATGTAACATTGTTTAATCTTCTGTAGCAATCCGGAATTATAACTTATGAGGAATTTGAAAGGTTTCCATTGGATAACAAAAAGCAATTTATTTAAATTTATTCCCTATTACGCACCTGGAAATGATCGAATTCATTGTCTCCATCCTCTACCTGAGCGTCTTCCTCGTCGAAATTTTGGTCCTTATCCGTTTCAATGAACTCATCACCCTCCTCTTCTTCTTGTTGCGCTTCGACTCGAGAATTGGTTTTCTCTTCTTCGAAATCCTCAAACTCGGCAAATTCATTATCTTCGGGAAGGTCTTCGTGAAAATGTGCAGTGACCCATAGATTCGTTCCAACTAAGACTATGTGAAGTACAACGAGCCACAATTTCATTTTTCCTGAAAAAAGAAATAATATATAAATATTTCAGATTTTATTAATGAAAGGTGAAGACAAATTTAATTCATGGTCCGAAAGAACATTGGAATTTTTTTTTTTAGCATTTATGTTCACAATTAGTTATAGAGTACAAATGAATAATTACTGTTTTTAAATTCGGAAAAAAACCGCGACCTTCAAGCTCTGTTCTGAAAGAAAACTGCTATAGAAAATAATAAATTGTTTGAAGAATGTATTAAAACATATAATTATCAATATAAAGTAGTACTCTATGCATTATAAACATTTTGCATTTCTTAAACACAAAAAAATCATAATTATCGCCAAAACTCGCAAAATTGAATTTTCGACACATCGGGTGTTTTTGGGACCCCACAAACAGACTTAAGAGGTATATAGATGAAAAAGTAATTTTTTATTCGTTTTCTATGACAAATTCTGAAAAGAAATGTTAAGATACAACTCGATACATTAACTGCTGACGACTCTGAATAAAATGTATAAAAACTTCTTTTATCCTTATCGGAAATACGTGTAAAACTTCATGGAGCGTGCTGATTCTTTAAATATCATTTTTTCAGTGCATTTATTTTTGCGTGGATATATTTTTTTGGAAGTTTTTTAATTGTTCAAAGTTTACATAAAGCACATAAGAATAAGTTAAAAATAACAATCACATTTCCTGGAATAAAAGTGTAATAATAAAACACAAAATACCTTTCGAATTTCAAGCTTTTTTCGAAAAATAAATCTGCTTGACAAATAATATTTTACGGACCAAAAATCAAATATAAAATGCGTTTGAAAAATATAACACTTGTGCCTAATTTAAGACGTAATAAATTTCCACTTTTTCATCCATCTTTAATTCAACTTTTAACTGGATTAATCAATATTTCGTATCGCACTTTCGCCTGAATATGCATATCCATATCAAGACCTTGTAACCTAACCTTTAAATTGTAGTTATAAATGTCGATCTATAAATTAAAAAGTATTCAAAAAGCAGACTTTGTTTTGAAACAACATACATTAGTTTATACATTTCATAATTGTGTTATGATAAAAACAATATATTTACCAATTAAATTATAAAAAATTCCAAAATGTTCATTAAAAATGCAAACGGAATGCTCCAAACGGAAAAGTGAAAACTTGCGTGAAATTTTAGATTATGAGATGTACTGTATAGTCAGAGCCGTTACCTTATTTAGTGACGCACAAGAAAAACTAATCACTCTACAGACATGCATTCGTTAATAACAGGAATTAATTATATCAAAAATACTAACGATCGCAGAAAGTAGCAGAAGAGTGACTTGCACAAGCTGAAGTTGGCAACTAGTCTTGTAAACCCGTGACGTGACGTTCGTCGACGTCTCGCTTCCGGTTTGAGGTTTCACTACTTGATCAAAATAAATAATTAATTTATCCCCAAAAAACTCTAAAAACTTTCAATTTAATAACAAACTGAACTTTTAAATCTTATATATATGAAAATTACGAAATCGGGTACTGCTCAAAGTAAAAAATGGCGAATTTTCGTATGGGTGAAATTTCGAATAATGAAAATCTTCAAATTTGAGCCCTTTTAATTGGAGTAACTCGAAATAAAACAGTACTGTACAATGAAATAGTGCAAATTCAATTAGAAACCCACGAAGTAATAGTACTATTACTTCGTGTAGAAACCGTTCATAAGCTACGTTAACAATTTGAGGGAGGAGGGGTCACGCCAAAAACTAGGGTTGGAAACAGTTGGGGGGGGGGGGCGTGAGAGTAACGCAACGAACTTATATATCACATTTATTCCTCTTTCTCATGAATAATTTGGACAAAATTTGTGAATTTTTAGAAAGATGGCCTGCAAATGTTCAAGATATGTAATTACTTAATATATCACATTAAATTTTTCTCATTTTCTCGTTTAAATTCGAACTTAATTAATAGAATCCAATAAGAAAATCCAACTAAAAATGCTTTCAACATTCAAGAAATTGGTTTTTTTTTATGGAAAATTCATCTCTTTTAGTTTTTTTTTTGTTGAGTAATTCATCTATTTTATTTAAGGATTCATCTTTTTTTTAGTTGCAAATTTATATTTTTTTCTTTAAAAATTCAAATTAATCAGTATAGACAATCGCATCTTTGGTTAAAAATGCAACTGTTTGTTTTGAAATTTATTGCTTTGGTTGAGGATTCAACTTTTTTTTCAAATTCTTCTTTTTTTGTTAAATCCAACTGTTTTGTATTTCAAACAAAAATATTTTTTGAATGAAATACTACCTTGTAGAAAAATTCCGTATTTTGTCTTAAATTTGTCTTTTTGTTCAGAAAATTAATCTTGTTAGTTGAAAATTCATCTTTTTAGGTAAGGATTTAACTATTTCATTCAAAAACTATCTTTTTTGGTTGAAAATTAAACTATTAATGGTTAAAAGTCTGGTGGGGTCAAAAATTCCAAAATTGATAACTTAGTTTATGAACGGCTCTTTAGGATACATGACGTCCATAAAAAGGTGAAAAATGTTTCCAAATTGGTTTGCAAGAAAACCAATATTGATCCAATTTGAATTTGGAACTGATTTGAATTTTCGCGCGAAAAGTTCGAGATATATCGTAATGCTGATTCTTCCAGCTTCATGTCTTCACTGAGAACACTGCGCTGCGCATACTCGTCGTGAATGTTTTCCGTGCTGTCAAAATGCGGTGGTCTGTTTTTTGCGAATAAAGTTCGTAATTTCGTGATCGGTGGTCGTTAAAAAGTTTGATATAATTTCCGAGACACCGTTGCACGCTTGTCGCGTTTGATTCCGGCAAATCGATAGGGAGGAACGGCAAAACTCAAGAGTTGCGTGTTGACAGTGCCAAGACGTTCTGAAGCCAAACAATGGATCAATACCAATACCTTGCGGAGGAGGGTAACCACCAGGCACGGCAAATAATCATCCTCTCTAGTGTTTGAGGCGTTCCAGACACTTGGCTCGACAAAGCTAAGATCTGCGAATATTGCATTTTTGATCGAAACTCGTACATCCAGTGACACATCCTCGATTTCGGCGTAAAACGTCAGTTTTTTAAAATTATTTTACACCGGCTTTTCATCCACAAATGTCACCTATTTTCGTCTATTATTTTTACTCATTACTTTCATACAACGGATGAAAATCTCATTTTTGCGTGGGCGCAGTTTTTCAAGGTGTTACTTTGATGGTCTGGTAAAAGTTTATTCATTCCATATCACGTAAGAAAATATTTCTTTGATATGTTTTATGAGCCATTGATCCTTCTGATAACAAGTATTTATAAAAATAATATAACTGTTCCATATTAATAAACAAAATAAGAACTTTACTGTAATATTGAGTTGCTTTTTATCAGAAAATTTTTGGCTACGATTTTTAATGTAATAGCGAAGAATTCAAGAAAAATGAAATGTGTTTCCATTTTTTGGTAAAAAATATATTTTCTAATTTAATCATTTATTAATTTACAAAAATCTAAGAGATTGTGTAAGTGCTTTTGTAGAAAAATAATGAATAAAAATAAATGTATAAATGTTTGCATAAAAATCGAATTTTAATGACAATGAAGTTTCCTGTTGATAATATTCTTTTAAACTCATAAAAGTTTCTGTTTACTAAAAATATCAATAAACTTTTTCACAATCCATGAATAATATATTCTTTGAATTTAAATATTTAAAAAACAGGTAAATAACATTGCAGTTTTCCGGAAATCTAAATATTTGTTTTAAAGTATTCCTTAAATTTGGATTTGGTGAGTAATATCCAAGATCGTTATTCAAAAGCAAATTATTCTCAATTCTAAGTATAAGAGTAAAAAAAATGCTTTTTTGTATTATAAATTAAAAATTATTTTAGAATTTGGCTTTGCTATATATATAAAATTTTTCAATGATTGTAACATGATTGGAAAAAATATCTCTTTCAAGTAATTAAATTTAAAAAATTAGTATCTACATTTTAAGGTGTTTCAAATATTGCATCCGGGAATAAAAAGTTTAATGCATACGTAGTTTTTCTAGAGTTTGTTTATCTTTTCTGGAAAAAAATTGGATAGACTACTATCCTATTCGATTTCCAGTCTGATATATTTTTACAGGTATTTTACATACAAAGTAGATATTATTTCAAATATAGATATGAGTTATTTTTTGTAATAAAAAAATATGCTGTATGACTATATTAACAAATGCAAGTAAGCGTTTTTGCTTAAATCTAAATAGGAATGTATACAAAAATGCATGACTCAGTCGACGTCAAAAGTACGCGACCCTCCCGTTGATCGCTCACCACTCGTTAAAAAAAAAAAATCGCAGGAAATTGTTGATGTAGACGTGAAAGCTTAAAGTCTCCCGGATTGAACGATATGTATATTGTTATTCTACAAAAATTTTTGCGCTAGCGCTGATGTAAAACTTGTTAAAAAACGAGGTTTTGGAGGCACTTTTTTTTTAAGCCTCGACTTTCGAGACTTCCCAAAACGAGCTGGAAGTCTTAAAAAATATGAAAAAATTCACAGACGCTCCTTAAGGTATCTAGAATGCAACGCAGTTTTAAAAATTTCGAAATATCAAATGGTTTGCTAATTCCAGACAGTTTTCCGCAAAATCTTATCTTGAAACAGAAATAATGATAGGGAGTTGGTTTATGGCTTAAAATGTGCAATTTTGCAACTTGATTGAATTACACTTTAAAAAAATGAAATACGATCGATATTTCGCGAAATAATCATTTAAAGATATTTCACGAAATAATCATTTAAAGATATTTCACGAAATAATCATTTAAAGATATTTCACGATTTAAGGCGAGTAGGCACCGTAGAAAAAGTGTTAGAAAAAAAGTATCCATTTCACAACAATATGTACCTCAGGAGGAAAGGGATGACGGCTCACCCACAGGTCAATAGTTGGGAGGGGAAAAGGCAGGGAGGTCGGGATCCTGTTCCTCCTGAGGTACTTATTGTTGTGAAATGAATACTTCTTTTCTAACACTTTATATACGATGCCTAGAATTTTCTGCGGTTTTTTTTAACGAGTGGTGATCGTTCAAAGTGCGAGTCGCGTATTTTTGACGCCGACTTTAGTAAAATATACTGAAAAGCTACAGAAATGCGAAATAAAATTTTATTAAGGAGTTTTTCTAAGGATTGAAGATTTAATATTATACGTCAGATCATCAAAGTAATCGATAATAATTAACAATACAAATATCGACGTTTTCATGTTTGACCTCCATAAAAATCGAGGCTGACTATCACTGCGATTTCGAGAAAAATAGAACTATATTCTGCATTAAAAAAATTTAATCTTAATTTTAATGTTGGACATTAAGTTTAATTTTTCATTAATTATCTTGAAACGTCAGGCGTTCTGTTGTTTGTTTAAAATCTTAACAATATTTTTAAAAAACTGCCATGACCCCAAAATAAAATTCTGAATATCCTAGCACTCCATCTTTGAAAAATTTCGAGAAAGATTACTTCAAATTAAAAAATTTATATTTTTTGCTTCAATATTTAGTAAATAAACATTTGAGTAAATAAAAAGCAAGAGAACACTGATTCAAATTCAACATTCACTGATGTGCTAAAATACTTTTTTTTTATGGTTACCAAAATCAAAAGTTGAAGATGCCTGAGATTTTCCCCTTTAAAATGAAACTATATTCAAAGGAGCCTAGCACTGAACAGATAATTTTATACCCCTTATAACCTGCATAAAATTTGAAATTAAAACATTTAAAAGTTAGCTTTGTATATGGTTACGGAATTTCCCATAATGTTTATCGTGAACAAACTGGAAAAAGAGGTTAAAGTTACAAAAAATTCTCTAAGCATAGATAGTGTGGAAACCTAATTACACTCAAAATTTACTGTAAAAAAATGTAGAAGAACTTATTGATTAAAACAGCGAAAACTCTAAATGAAAGCTTGAATTGCGAGAATGATTCTGCAGACACAATAGTTTGCAGAGTTTTTCAACATTATTTTAGTTTTTCAGGTTAATAAAAATAAAATCTTATTGAGGCCCGCGGAACCTTAGGATATTGATCGATCTATTTAAAATTGTACACATTATATAAAGGACCCAAAATTAAACTTTCCAGGCAGAGTGGCGACGTGACCGGAAATATTATTGAGTTTAATTAAAAACACGGGAATTGAATTAAAAAACCAGGAATTAATTTCTGATCGTGGGAAAATGAAAGTTTTCATTATTTTAATAATTTTGGTCAATTTAGAAAAGTTGTCTACAGTCTACAGTTGCAGCGTATATGAGTGAAAATAATTTTTTTATTTATTTTAGGGCAGGAAGTTTCGATAAAGAAATATAATTTTACTTGGAATAGGGTATTTTTCACATGGAACGGGATTTTTTTTAATGATTAAAACTGGGATTTAGAAAAAAGGAGTTTAAAAAATCTGCTCCACATTAAAATTCGTCACAATTTAAAGGTTGCTTCTTCCAAATGATAGAACGAGAGTACCTAAAGTAGTTTTTAGAGTAGAAGTAGTATTTCGAAGAGAAAATGTGTCTGAGATATAACATAATTTTTTTTTTTTTACATTTATCGTTGGGAATTTTGATTGAAAATTTATCTCAACTAAAAATTGAATTATTCCAGCAGAAAATGTACCTTTTTTCTGAAATTATAATTTTTTCTTAAGAATTAGATTTTTGACGTAAAATTCCACTATTCTATTTTTGGCTGAAATTTAATCTTCTTTGGATGACAATTCAACTATTTGGTATGTATAAAATTCAGCCATTCCAGTTGAAGAATCATAATAATTTTATTTCAAAATTCATCAGTTTGGTTGAAAGTTAATTGTTTAAACTGAAAATTAAACCTTTCCATTTTGGGTGAAAATTCACCTTTTTTAGTTCAAAATCTAACAATTTAGATGTAAATTTGTCTTTTTTAATTGAAAGTTCATTCATATGGTTGAAAATCCACGTGTTTTGTTAAAAATAATGAGTTTCTTTTAGGTGGAAAATGCAAGTATTCTAGTTAAATATTCACCATTTTAGTTTAAAATTCATCTTTTAGTTTATAAATAAATTTATCTGATTAAAAAAGAAACTCTTGATGAAAATAATTTTTTATTGAAGATTCGTCATTTTAATTAAAAATGTGTTGCTGTAGCTAAAAAATTAGCTATGTTACTGAATTTTTTTTTCTTTTTTTGGTTGAAAATCTTCTTTTTCTGAAAATAAAAATAGTATTGCAGTTGAATATTTTATAATTTTAGTCAAACATTTAATTTATTAATTGAAAATTTAATTATTTAATTTTTGGTTGAAACATTATATTTTTTAGTTGAAAATTCATCGTTTTTGGTTAAACACTGATAATTAGGGTCAGAACTATTTTTTTCTACTAAAAATGTAGTCATTTTATCTTCTATTGAAGATTGATTTTTTTTCTAGTTTAAAATTCAACTATTTGTTTGAAAATTTGTCTCATTTTATTGAAAATTTAACTATTTCAGTTAAGATTCATAATTTTATTTGAAAATTCGTTTATTTTGCATTTTTTGCTATGTTGTATTAAAGGTTATTTAGAATGTAAGTCGAAATTGAAAATAAATGCTTGTGTTTTGCTTTAAATATGAATATGTTACTTTTAGTTTACCGAGGAAATTAAAAAAACTTGACCTGGAAAACCCGGACATTCGGAACCTGCCAGTGCTGGCCTGTTTTTGATTTTTTTGTCACCCACCCTAATAAACAATCATACACAGATTATACATTTCATTGAATATCCATTTATTTATTCCAAAACTATAAAAATACATTCTTAATCATAATTCAGTATAATTTTCTAAATTTCCTAACAAAATATTTTTATTTCCAGGGAGATAACGTTTCCATAGTCGCAGCAATGGAGAAAAGCGACAACCAGTCAAAGTCCTCTAAGAAGAGAGCCTCTAGGTCTCTTATTTCTTCCGATGGCGGGATCCAGTGCGTCCAGGTCGTGGTTCGCTGTAGACCGATGGACGAAAAGGAAAGCGCGCGAGGTTTTTCTCGCGTCGTGGACGTCGTTCCATCCCGAGGAGTCGTTGAAATTCGAAATCCTCGAGAGGATCCTTCCCGCGACAATGTCAAGGTCTTCACCTTCGACGCCGTCTACGACTGGCACTCGAACCAACAGGACCTCTACGAAGAAACCGTCAGACCTTTGGTGTCCTCCGTCCTCGATGGCTTCAACGGCACTATTTTCGCTTACGGACAAACGGGAACCGGAAAGACATACACAATGGAAGGCACAAAGCACGACTCAAAGAAACGGGGAATAATCCCTCGTTCCTTCGAGCACATCTTCAGCCACATAAGCAGATCAGAGAACATGCAATACCTGGTCAGGGCAAGTTACCTGGAAATATACCAGGAAGAAATCAGGGACTTGTTACATTACGATCAGAGTTTGAGATTCGAATTGAAAGAGCGACCCGACACTGGAGTTTTCGTAAAGGACCTCTCTTCTGCTGTTTGCAAAAGTGCGGCCGAAATCCAGCAACTCATGAATGCCGGAAATCAAAACAGAACGATAGGTGCTACTAATATGAATGAGCACAGTTCCAGATCACACGCGATTTTCATGATCACGATAGAAATGGGATCAATGGGAGACAGCGCTGGAATTCGAGTAGGTCGTCTGAATTTGGTGGATTTGGCTGGAAGCGAAAGACAGAGTAAAACTGGATCATCAGGCGAACGGCTGAAGGAAGCTAGTAAGATAAACCTAAGTTTGTCAGCTCTAGGAAATGTGATTTCGGCTTTAGTCGACGGCAAAACGAGTCACGTACCTTATCGGGATTCGAAGCTTACTCGACTTCTTCAAGATTCCCTCGGTGGAAACTCGAAAACTATCATGGTAGCGAATATTGGACCCGCTAGTTACAATTATGACGAAACTCTCACAACTCTGCGATATGCAAATCGTGCCAAGAATATTAAGAACAAACCGAGAATAAACGAGGACGCGAAAGATGCGCTTTTGCGACAATACCAGGAGGAAATTAGTCGTCTGAAAGAGAAACTCTTGCAAAAAGGGACCTTGCCGAAAAAGAAGAGAAAGTCGAAGAGGAAAAAGGAAGATGATGTGGATTCGGAATCCGAAACTGAGGATAGTAGGGATGACAATAAGACGACGGAGGCGGACAAGAAGTTTATAGCTGAACAGTTGAAGGCTGAGAAGCAGGAGACGGAGAATTTGGTTCAGAGGATCAAGGACTTGGAAAGCAAGATGCTCTGTGGTGGGAAGAATATTATTGATCACACGAATGAACAGCAGAAGGCCTTGGAGCAGAGAGCTGCGGAAATTGCGGAGAGGAAAAAGCGGGAGGTTGAGATGCAGCAGAAGCTGGAAGATCAGGAATTGACAACGATGGGAGTGAAGGAGACCTACACAACTCTTCAGCAAGAAGTTGATGTTAAGTCGAGAAAGCTGAGGAAATGTTTCGCCAAGTTGCAAGGTTTAAAACAGGATTTGGATGATGTAACAAATGAGTACAACAGGGACAGAAGAGATCTGGAACAAACGCAGCATGAATTAATGAAGGAACTGAAGCTCAAGTATCTCATAATTGACAACTTCATACCAGTGGAGGAGAAGCATAAGATTTTGTCGAGGGTTCGGTTTGATGAGGACGAGGATTGTTGGGTTTTGAAAGACCCGGAGCCCTCAAGTGTGGAATTAATCAAGCGTCCGATTTCCATTCCTGGAGGAAGGAGGCCAGTTTCCGAATATGCGAAGATTGCTTTAGCGATGGGAAGAGGTCACCGATATGCCGGGGAGAATATTTTGAATTTGGAACTGGATATGCCAGCGAGAACTACTCTGGATTACCAGGGACCAGCCATTGCTCCAACTATTCAAGCGGTTTTGGAAGAAGCTTTAAGAGACGAAGGGGACATTGATGTTGACGCCTCGAATGCAAGATTGAGACCCAAAACTCGTCTCCAATCGGCGAGGATTCGGCCTAAGAGTGTTGGAAAGGTGCAGCAGATTCCAGCGCCAGTTTACCAGCAAATGTCAGCTCAAATATATCCAAAGACTAGGGGATTAGTTCCCAAATAGTTAGCACAGTTCTTCGCCCTTCTTTCACTAAGCAATGAGACCCTTTTGTAAATATGAATAGGAACGTTTTTAGTTTGAGACGGTATATATTATTTGTGATATTTCGATGAATGGAACGGGGATCGGATGGCGAAAGGTTATTTAGACTGAATTATTAACTTTCTAGTCATCATGCAATTAGTTGTTTGGTGTCAGCCAACGTAAACTGCTGTAATAAACTTAAAGTGATATTAAAAGATGGATATTTTACTTCCACCTCTCCTGGGAGAAACTGTGGAATGGAGATGATAGCATTTTTGCGAAAAAGCGAAACCCTGGATGTTGAGAAATACCGAAAATATACTTACTGAAGTATAAAATTAAATAAAATATTGTTCTAATAGTTACCAAATGTTGAACATTTTTTTTAGCTTTTTTGGAATTTAATCATTTTAGTAATTCAACATTTCTTGTTTCGCTAATTTTTACTTGATTGTTTTTCGATAATTTGAAATTTGAAACATATTCATTTTTCGGAAATTTTCTTTTCGGTATTTTTCTTTTCCGGTATATTATACCATCTCAATTAGAATTTTGGAAAGAACTAGATTTGTTATGATGAAAGCTCGAGATTATTTCTAGAAGTCATGTAAAGAAAAAAAAGGAAGCGCTTCATTTTAAAAAATCCTCTTTATGTTAATAGTGCATATTACATTAATAATACTTACTGCTTGACGTTGTACAACACGCAGCAAATAAATTTGGCAAAGTAAAATTAGTGGCACAACCTTGAATGTTTGATTGTTTTATGTGATAGAAATCAATTATAAAGATTTCTAAATTCTTGTGTTGCTTGGAAACTTAATTAATAAATAGTTCATGGATATTTGAAGCCTTCAACCGATACTCTAAAAATTTTCATTTTTAGAAATATAATTCAAAACCTCAATACAGTAAAATAGGTTTGATTTTCTTACCAGGCTTTTATCTCTATTTTTAAGAAAGATTTTTTTTATGTTAGCTTATTCAAATTTCCAATATATGGAGACGCTCCTGGAAGTCCTTGATGCACATGCGCTGATCTTAATCAATTTCCTGATCGACGGTAGTGAACTTTCACAATTAAATTTTCTGCGATAAGATAAAGTATTTGCATACGTGTAAACGATTTGAATAAAAAAAATTTAAATCAAATCTTTGGAATAATTCACTCAAAAGAATCCTACAATCAATATATTTATGTATTTTCAGAATTTCGTTATTTGTTATTTTTTTCGTTCAAAATTGCCCCTATTATGCTTATAACAAATATTTTTAAATCGTACACAGTGGCTGTTTTAATAAAAGAAAAAAATTCCTGGTTCATTCTCATTCAATTGTCTACTTTTAAAACTGAAGTAGGAAAATGTTTAAATTCAAAAATGTGTTCAAATGCTCAATAATTTACACGTGTAAAATGGAAGCTACTAACACTTTTCAACTAGACTATTTGAAAATAAATGCAGTGAAACTGCCAAAGTAAAAATATACATATTCATAAATTATAGATTTCAAAGATTCAGATCTACTTCAAAAATATAAATCCACGTTATTATTTTCAATGCTCTGAATTGAAGAATCATTCCAAACATTCAACACCCCTAAACGTATCACGTATTTTGTGAATGACCCTAAATTGTTTATTTCAAATTTTTAACTAATTTTTAATTTTGTTTCAAAACGTCTACGTTCAACGTTTAGTTTTTTTGTTTGTTTGGTTATGAATATTTGATTTAAAACTACTAATTTTAAATGAAAATTCAGATATTTCTAAATAATAAGTTTTTTTGTTCTTTTTCTTAATTGAAAATTTTCAAATTGAATATTTTAGACTGAGATAATATTTTTAATTCATTAGAAACATATTATTTTGAAGTTATTTTAAAATTAAAAGCAGTTTAGAAAGTTTTAATCGGGCGTTTACATTTCTTTAACTAATAAAAATTTCCAATTAAAACAGTTTGATTTTTAACGTTAAGATCATCAATTATAAATGACCGATTTTAAGTATTTTTGGTCAAAGTCTATAACGGCATGTGGCAGATATTTTAAAGTCGATTTCTCGAAAACGGCAAAAAATTGCACATTACTACTTAGGCAAATTAATAATGAGTTAATGAGCTTTTATTGAAAAAATTAGGGACCAAAACTAAAATTCGAAATTGCCAGTCTCCCCTTATTAGTAGATATTAAACATAAAGCTCAATTTGAAAACATCTTAAACTAAAAAACAAACAAACTTAGCAAATAGAAGTAAGAAAATCATGAAATTATTAAATACAGCGTTACGATTTCCTATGTATGAAAAGAACACAAATAAATGAAACACTTTAAATTGAAAAAATGTAAAGTTAAATGATTTAATATTTAGCAATGGCCAATATAAGCTTTCCAAAAATCCAAAAACATCTTTATATGTCATTTTAGTCACTATGATATATTATTAATTATAAAAACACTTATCTATATTTTGTCCTAGTCAATGATCTTCGGAATTTTCATAAACACCAAAAAGTTGAAGCTTTTATTTTTTTTATCCAGATGAAGTAAAATAAAAATATTAAAAAGTAACTTTGATTAATGCAATAAAAGTAAAATAAAAAGAAATCTCATTGCATTTATTATATGTAAAATTGTTTTATTACAACTATTAGGAACTTGAATCCAAAACTCACCATTTTAAGTTTACAGTATATTCCTTTTCTCAGCCAAAGTATGTTTAATTTAACATTTTCCGTTGATGTACATGTAAACTTTGAAACTTATAAATTACAATCAATGAAATTTCATTATTATCGAAAATTTTATTTTTGAAACTCAAAACTGTACAATGTAAAATAAAAATTATATTAAACAAATAATTATAAGGGTCCAGTTCCAAGCACCAACTAAAAAATACACGCTTGGAAAAATAATTAAAATAAAAAGCGGTTCAAAAGCAATTTTTAATTTAAAGATTTGGGTATATTTTGCTTTAAATACATATATCGGAGTTCAAAAGTCAAAAATCAAACGTAAAAAATTTAATATTTTGTCAAAGCATTTTTTATCCTCGTTTGATACTCAGCAATTGTGAAATTGCTCATAAAGTACTTTTTTACTCTGCTAACGTAGAAGGTACGTTGTACTTTAAATCCATCTACATACAAATCAATTCGCTGGGTTACAACAATCGAGTTCGTAGCAAAATCTTACCTGTTACTTATTTTGTCAATCAAGTAATCCTAAAGCAATTTAACCCTACAGGGTCTTATTTTCGCTTGCCGTATCTCTCGATTGTCATTGATTGACCTTTATGAATTATTTTACTCGCGAAGCAAACAATTCAAGACGCAGTTCAAAACTTAAAAAAAAATCGTAAAAATAATTTCAGATTTAAACAATATCGGTGAATTCTCTTCTCACAACTCTCTGACTCACCAGTAACAGAGACGTTATTCAGTGTTAAGATACAAATCTAAGCACATTTCATTAATTTCTAAGAGTGTGAAGGCTTTTCAGTTAATTAAAATTAAACACATTGTGCTCAAAATTCTTAATATGTTCTCGCAAATTTTAATCAATATTAGGTACACTAATTGTAAATAGAAACCACACTTTTCCTTTCATTCCTGAACAACATGCGCATAATCTACTGAGTGAAAAACATACTTTCGGAAATCTTAGTAAAAGTTCATTCTTCAATCTTTTTACTAAGAAACGTATAAAAAATCTCAAATTTCTTGTTTCATTAAAGAAGGAGAATACCGAATAGGAAGTCGCAGTTTAGTACATAATGATTCAGTTATTCTTTTCTATAATTCGGAACTGAAACAGATGTTTTTAGTATTAGTATAGAATTTTGCAAATCGGATATTACAACATATTTTTGTGATTTTTATTATAAAATAGAAAAAAATATTTCTGTACAGCACGCAATTTCAACATTTATCAACTTTTTTTCGCAATATATGAAAATTTGATAAATATATTTAAAAAAACAAGACTAAAGAGTTGAGCACGTCATTACATATTTTAAATAATTAATTAAGAAAAGTGTGTATGATCATTATTTAAAACTTTATACATCAAAATAACCATATTACAATTTAAAATGCGGATCACAAGGAAACCAGAATAAGAGTTTACTTTTGAGCGTGGCCCTGCGATTTCAGCCCAAAAAAGAAAAAATTAGAATACTATGCTCCTAGAATGCTCTTAGAATACTTCATTTAACACACTTGCATATTTAAAATGTAAAAGAGCTCTTTTACATTTAAAACTATGCAATATTCATGTATATCAAATCTAGTATTATTCTAACAGATACAAAATGTGAACTAAATTTTTATTTTGGAAACTTACTAGTTTTGGATACTTTGAAAATTCGGAGTTTTAAAATTTCGACAATTACGTAACTTTGATAGTTTGAAATTTCAGAATTTTTGTTGAGAACAGCTAAACTGTGTGACGTTACCTGGCGTCAAAAATCGTAACTAGAATTAGTAGGTAGAATTGTGAAGGTGCATTTTACTTTTGTTTTTACGATTGTATTAATTATTGTATATTAAAAATAAGTCTTTATGGCGAACCAGCTTGAAAGAAATTTTCGGAAAAAAGTGTTTTCTAAAAAAACCTGAAATTCACATTTCAATTATAAACGTCAACTATTTACATTCTTTATATAATCTGGATCAAACTTTTAGCTATATACATTTATTAATGTTTTTGTGAGCTAATATAATAATATATTTAATAATAATAATAATATATTTAATGTATCAACATTAAAACTTATACGCCATAGTAAAGTAATTTTTTTTGTCAGAAAAACACGTTTGACAAGAAGTATATTTTTCACTCTGTAAGATATAAATTTCACCTGAAACCCCTTGTCATCGATAATGACTTATATTAATTAGTCAATAATTGTTTTGAAACTCCACGGAACTCTCGTGAAACGTTTTTATGTCCAAATTAAAATGCACCTTTAAATTTCAACCTACCCTTTTTAGTTCTAATTTTTATCATCAGATGGTGAAATGGTCGTACGCCATTCCCAAAAGTTTCGTTAAATTTTCAAAATATTTCAACATTAGCCTTTTGTCTTTTTCAACAAAATTATGTCATCCCTCATCTATAATTTTAGGCATAAAATGTTTCCTGTTTTAAAACCAAATTATACAAATACCTGCACTAATATCCGATTTGCAAAATCATTGAAGAACATTCACAGCCCGTTCAGCTTAGCACTGCACCAACTCAATCTTGAAATTAATAAAATCGCTGCTGCTGTTGCTGTTGATAGTTTCCATATTGTTGCGAATACGCCTGGGGCTGTCCCATTCCCGGAGGACCAGGAAATTGTGACTGCCCATAAGGCTGTTGTTGATACTGACTAGGTGGACCTCCACTAAAGGGTGCCGGTCCCTGATTAGGAGTGAACCCTTGGTTATAATTATTATACCCATTGTTCATATTATAACCTTGATTCGAGTTGAACATTGAAGGTTGGTTTGGATAATTTTGGAATTGATTCATCGGAGGCGGATAATTTCCTTGCTGTGGAGTATGTTGATTGGGAGGGTGCTGACTGGGAGGACGTTGACTGGGTGGTTGTCCCGTAGTGTTAACCTGAGTCAAAGTTCTGCCATAATTCGGTATATAAGAATTCGAATTTGAATTCGAATTTGAAATATCCAACTCCGAATTGTTCCTGTGTCCCTCAGAATGCGACGGCTGTACATCGTTATTACTGGAAGAGGCTGGAACCATATGCGAAGTATACTTATTCGGCAAATCGCCCATGATATTTGCAATCAGTCGCTTCGTCTCATTCAGAATCGCATTTGGATCACTATTCTTCGTCGGTTCTTTCGTAATCTTCACAGGCGACCTCGATCGTGACCTTGAACGAGAATGCGACCAGGATTTCGGAGAATTTGACCTCGACCTGGAAAATGAACGTGAGTCTTTTTTCGCTTTCTGATTATCGCTAACATTCTTATCCGCGGCTTTGTAAATATCCTCGAATGTATAATCATCATCGTCATCGGAAAACTCAAGCTTCTTCTGCTTCTCGTCATTCTTATTTGCATGCTCTTCCTCTGCGAACATATCCAGCTTGGGTTTCCACTTGTTTTCATCATCAGAAGGATTCTGATTGCCTTTCCGGGAGGAGAAAGGCGAACAGCTCTTTCTAGATTTAATCGTTTCGACGAGCTCGGGCGATGGGCTTTTCAGTTTTGGAGGTACTGATGATGTTCCCAAATTTACATAAGCTCTCAGCTTTTCAACTCTCGCTAAATCGGTAGCTTCAAGTTTCTTCAAGAAATTGATAAGCCCATGCTGCTCCTCGGTTCCTAATTCCTTGAAATTCTGTAACAAAGACTTGAGGTCTTCGTCGGATAAACTCTCCATCTGCTTCGCCCGAGACTCGACCGAGCTTTCGGATTTTTTTACAACTGGAGGACTGGGAGCAGCAGGAGGGGGTGTTTGCTCATCACCAGACGTAAGAGGACTCGCCCCACTGGTTAAACCTTTAACAAAAACAGCAGTGGTTACAGGTTTGCTGCTTTGCTGAGAAGCTTCTGCCATTCCAACAACAGCGTTGATCAATGTCTCTAATTCATCCTGGGAGACGTTTGATCTACCCTGAGCTACTAGAGCTGCTGCAATTTGCTGGGCAATTGCGACTTTATCAACAGTTCCAACTCCAGGAACACTCACGGGTTCGGACTTTAGATTCTTAGAATTAATATCAATTACTCTCGAGTACGGCGTTCTATTAAATATATTTATGGTTTTTGAAAGCTCAAGAAGTTCCCTGTGTTTCTTTTTTTCCTCCTCCATCTTCTTCTTATTCTCCGTGGCCTTGTGCAGAAGCTGAGCGATATTCTGAATTGCAGTCTTCGTAGGTGCGATCGCCATCTTCTCGATCATTCCAGCAAAGAGTTGTCCCTTCAGTTTCTCCTTGACGGTCTCAAACATAACGCTGACTTCCTCATCATAGAGCAACTCTTCAGCAGAGTTCGGTTTTGCTTTCTCGGCTGCCAAGGCTTTCGAGAGAAGCGTGACAATCTTGGGACCCAGGGAGCCCAACTGTCCTTCCAGGGCTGTTAGGAGCCTTAAAAGTCCAACGATTTCGAGGTCTTCGCTTAGGATTTCGTCAGCAATGGGACTAGGAGATTTTTCAGATACTGGATATGGGGACGCATGATATCTTGGACGAGCAGTTGCGGTTCTTGGAGGACCGTAGTAAGCATGAGGAGGAGGTGGTGGTCTGTATCCTCGTCCCCTGGAATAGGGGACATAATAGTCTCGTTCCAGCTCTCGTTCTCTTTCTCTTTCCCTTTCCCGCTCCCTTGCACGATCTCGTTCTCTTTCCCTCTCGCGATCCCTTTCACGCTCCCTTTCTCTTTCTCTCTCCCGTTCTCGTTCCCTCTCTCTTTGTCTCTCGCGCATTTCGTGGTGAGGATCTATGTGGAACTCAGGTCTGAGCAGTTTCGTTCCTACATATTCAACTTCATCATCGCTTTCCTGATGTCTACGTTTAGGAGTTGGCGACCTCTCCTTTTTCTTAGAAGAGGAGACAGAGGAAGAGTGTTTTTCTATTGATTTCTCTTCAGGAAGTTCTAATCTCTTTCGAATCTCACCTTTTCGCTGCTCCAGTTGCTCAGTGTGGAGTTCGCGCATACGCTTGTTCCAAAATTCAATCCACTCGGGTTTGAAGTCGTGTTTGCCCGGGTCTTTACCCTCGGATTGAAGTTCCTTATATCTTCGGTTCCAGAATTTCTTCCACTCGTCGGGATAGGAGGGATGCTTTTCGGGATTTTTTTCGTGGAACTTCAGGGCTCTTTCGAGTGTTTCTTCTGCACGACGGATTTGTTCTTTGTACTTGTCCCACTTGTCACGTTCCTTCACAACTAATTCGATGGACCGAGACCGCTCGCGAGAATGTCGGGAACGACGGGACCTGTAATTTCTTTCTGGATGGGTTATTTTTTTACCGCGACTTCGCGAACGAGATCTGGAACGAGGTGTTCGGATAGGGGAGGGACTGCTAGAAATACTCGATAGGGACGACAGGGATTTCAAATCGTCCGGTTTCTTTCCTGGTGTAGAGTTTTTGTCCTTTGGAGACCTCTCTGCCTTTTTATTTACCTTGTCTTTCGTTAAAACCCGAATTTTGTAGTTCCTAGAATAGAAATCGGGAATTTAATAGTTGGAGAATTAAGAGAGAAAATAATAAGAGAAAGAACAGTTTAGTAGTTCAGAATAATGAAAATATTGTTAGGAATTTCAAATTTTAGTAAGAAAACTATTCACAAACATAGCATTTTGCGTCATGAAGCAAAATTTGTATAAAAATTCCACATATCTAATATTCATAAACCTTATTTAAATAATCAAGGAATAAGTGGAGGGCATATAAATTCAAAAGTAATACTATTTATAACTTTGAACATTCAAAAGTGTTCGAATTTGAAAGCGCTAACGCCAGACAGCAAATGAGATTATTATTTGAATATATTGAAATTCAAAATCTTTGAAATTCCGCACATTTCGAATAGTGAAAATGTACAGAAAAATTTTGGACTGCAGAACATAAGAATTACAAAACATCCTATTGCATTTTTCATTTACGAGGGTATTGAATCTACAAATTTAATGGAATCAAAAAATTGAAAGGTTTTAAATAGAGAAGCACTGTTTCAAAAACTGTTACATAGTTTGGACAAAACAAAATATTTTCATTGAAAATAAAAATAATGAAAAAATCGACGAGCTACAGAATTAAAATAAAATTATTAATTAAATAGGAAGGACCTAGGAGGTAAGCATGTAAAAATTGCCCCCGCACGTATCAAGCCTAAATTATCGCCATATATTTACATCTATGCGAATACAAAATCCTACAAATATTACACTTCAAATTCCAGTTTTTTTGTGGCAATTCTGACCAAAATTAGGGATAACAAATTTACCGAATTACTTAAATTTTTTTGAAAAAATATCCAAAAATTGTCTAGTTTAAAATACTTTCTTCCAAAATGAATCAGATCGGGTTTTTAAATCAAAAAATTTTAATTTGGAAAAAATATTTTAACCTTTTTTTTGACAGAATTTTATTCCAATTTTTCTCATTGGTTTTCAAGACATATATTTTGTTTATTAATATCGTTTGAACTGTTTTTAAGATAAACTATTCTTTTATTTTCCTTTCACCGTTTATTAAATTAAAACAGGGGCAAATTTGAAATTACTGTTTTTAATGTCAAAAATCTGTGGAAGATAATACGGAAAAAACACTTAGCAAGATGAAAATATAAAAAGACCCGGTATCAGACCACAACAGTTATTTCTTCAAATTTTTGGTTAAAAAAAAATTATTTTGACCCCCTTTGAATAATTATAATAATTAACAAAAAAAGTGGCGTACAAATGATGAAAAAACACGTGATTTCTATGAGTTATCCGAAGCGAATTTCTTAAAACGATAAGTATTAGATTATGACAAAATATGTTAAAGCTTTATCCCATCCTGATAGCTATCAGGGTAAACACTATTTTTCAAATTTTCGTCTCCTGTTTTTTTTTCCCCAGTAAAGATTCGTGATTTCTACCGGTTAAAAAAAATTAACTCGCTTTGCGAAACCCAGCTTTGTTCACATATGTGATCAATTGCGGAAATCGATAAGCATCAGAAAACCCTTTTGCAAGAGATCAATTGAGCTTGAATCATATGAGCAGGGTAAGGAAATTCTTGTGCCCGATAAAGAAAAATGCAGATATGCGTTTTATTACACAACAGCAGTAATTGCACGCGAGCAAATCGTACATTCACGTCTCTGAATTCTTATTTCTTAACATGTATGGAGCCATAATGTACCACTCACATTAATAAAACAAAATCATGTTGAAGTAGACCACTTATACGATTTAAGGCTATTTTAAAAAAATCCAGGCGCACAGCGAGCCAAAATTGCGAAAAACTCGTCGAAAGTATAAAATGTTCATTAAATGGGCCGAGTTCTGTTACTCACTGGTTTTTGGTGTCGCTGATTACGAATATGATGTAAAAAATTTCGAAAACAAAATGGCGGACGAGTATGCTAAAATAATTTTTTTTTAATTGGTATAAGGGGGTTTTTGAGCTCACTGATTACGAACCCGATATCAAAAATAAAAAAACATAAAACCAAAAATTTGCGGATTCAATACGGCGGACATCGAATTCGTAATCAGCAGCCTCAAAGACCCCCTTATAACAATTTTTAAAAGAATAAAAAGTTTATTTAGCATACTCAACCATCATACTGGATCCGTCATTTTGTTGTTAAGGTTTTTGAAATGGGATTTACAATCTTCTTATTATCAAGAAGTGATTCCATATCCGAACGTGTAAAACGGTTAACTTATACATAAATCAAACAATTTTAATAACAAATAATTTATTTCGACTTGGAGAGCGCAGAATGTTGCGTCCGTGAAGCGAACGTTTAAAGTAAGCCTACGATCATTTTAGAAATACCTGGGCCCTCTATATCACTTTTCCGAGGTCTATAACCATCAGTGGGGCAATCCCAATTTTCAAAACTAATTAAAATTTTTTTTTACTTTTGGCAAGCTTTTCGCAATTTAAGCCCACTGCAAGGTGTCTCTAAAACACAAGCTCTTTTTTTTAAATTTAAAAATATTTTTTTTATCCCAATTTTTAGCAGGGGTATGTCACGCCAGTCATTCCAGTATATAGGAGGTTTGTCCGTAACTTGACTCAGCGGTGAAACAGCGAAACTGGCTTACATGTAACCCGCCTAACATGATCATTTTATCAAAAGTTTTATAATTTTCGCTTTGTGCAAATTTCCTCCCTTGAACGTCGGTATTTTACTAGTTTACGTGTTATTTTACGAGATTAGGTATACACAATCACAGTGCATAATATGAATGTTAAGATAACATAAGTATCAAATAATGTCATAAATTAGATCTTGTTTGACAAATAGCTTATACAGTGAACTTAACCTATTTGCACGTTCATGAAACGTACACGTGCAATAATATGAAGGCTGGAGAGGCCCTCACCTCTATAGCAACCTTCAGGTTATTTTTGTCAGGCAACGTTCATTGACTGTCCAGGCCTTGTATTGACGAGGGCGCTGTAAGCAACTTTTTCAACTGCGCATGGGCCGAAAAGCGTAGGTCTATTTAAAATCAATAAATACTGGCTATAATAATACAAATATTTTAAACAAATTTCCAATATTAAACATTATTCAAATTGAATCGCAGAAATTGCTTACTTCTCTAAATAATTTATTATTAATGTAATATTCCAAGTACGACGTACGACGTCACAAATATAAGATTTCCTGGATATAGTACATTTTTCCATCTAAAAATTAATATAATAGAATCAAATAACCACTCAGATATTTCGCGAAATGGTGAGTTTTGTAGCATGACGACTGAGTCAAGATAGGATAGACAGAAATGTCTAGAAGGATAGCACAGTTCTTGAAATAGGAGTGCATACGCCTTTTTGAAGAAAGTATTCTAAACGTAAATGGATGTTATTAAGGTCTGAATAGTAATATATTTCAAGTGTAGAATGCATTGGCACAATTCTGCTTCAGGCTTTTATTGTGGGAAGACTTTTTAGTCACGGTGTGCCTGAACAAACTTTAATTGGGAAGTGCAAGTACCTTCTTAGATTATTGTTGGGAATGGTTTAAGAATATTTGAGAAATTACTTACAACAAAAATTAAAATCATCCTTTGAGCCGTTTTTTATTTTTGCTTCTTTTAAAGTTAAATTTTTGAATAATTTGGAAAAAGGATTCATCTTCAAAATAAATTAGGTTTAAAGTACAAAAATAATATTCATTATCATTTTTTCTTCATACAGACGTTCTGCAAGAAATACATTTTTTTCTCTAAATTTTGATATATCTACTTTATAATATTGTAAAAAACTGCAGCTTCATAAAATAAACTTGAATGTTTAGAACTAAAAAATAACATTAGTCAACGTAAAACTCTTTTAAATAAAATTGATATCTTGCGACCTATCAAAAACGTAGGATTAGTAAAATATGTTCAGTAATTTCAGGACTTTCGCGATATTGTTAATTCATGTTTTACTGTTACATTAGATCCTAAATTTGAAAGTTACATTGAAATGTGTCATAAATGTTTTCTAGATTCAGGCATCAATGTCGCACCAAAAGTGCATGCAGTAATTCATCATGTAGCATATTTTTGCAAAAGAAAACAACGTGGACTTTGATACTACAGCGAACAGTCTATGGAGTCGGTACATGGTAATTAAAAAAAACACGGAATAAATGTAAAGTAAAAAAAAAATAATGAAAACTTTTCCAAAAATTTATTAAAAGCTGTGCAAGAATATAATAGTCCAAATTTGTAGATTTATTCCAATACGAATAAGTTATCTTGTAAATGTTATTGCTTTTTATAAACGGTTGTTTTTGTTTGTATAAAGTTAGTTATATTGAACTTATATAAACATACATAAATTTGTTACACAAAATTTATATTAAAAAAATAATAAATATTATTTTTGTAATAATCGCTGGGGGAATTATATTGACCCTCGATAATAAAATTTTGTAGAAATTGTTGATGTAAGTTGTTGGCTTT
>JAAAKG020212414.1:0-18155 GCA_010014905.2 Druon quercuslanigerum | reverse complement strand
GATTTAAAAATATTTCAAAGTGTTTCCACACATTTTTAAGAATTAAAAATTAAAAAATCAATTTAAAAGGATTTCAATAATTTTAAGATACCTATATTGAAAAATTCGAAGAAATATTCAAGTGTTTTGAAAAATTCCAAGGGATTTAAAAATATTAAAAAGGATTCGAAATATTTGGGGGTATTTTCAAAGATTTCAAGCAATTTTCCGCATATTTCGATAATTTAAAGGGATTTCCAAAATTTGAGGAAACCTATTTTCAATGACTCCAATGAGTTTTCAAGAGTTAACAAAAATTCTAATGGATTTCAAAAAGAACCCAAGGATTTTAAATACAAGTAATTCTAAAGGAATCTTGAAATATTTTTATGGACTTCACAGGATTTCAAAGATTTAAATGATTTAAAAATATTTCAAAGTGTTTCCACACATTTTTAAGAATTAAAAATTAAAAAATCAATTTAAAAGGATTTCAACAATTTTAGGGTATCTATATTAAAAAATGCTAAGAAATATTCAAATGTTTTTAAAAATTCCAAAGGAATTAACAAGATTAAAAAGGATTTGAAATATTTGGGGGTGTTTTTAAAGATTTCAAGAATCTTTCCGCAGATTTCGAGAATTTAAAGGGATTTCCAAAATTGCAGGAAACCTATTTTCAATGACTCCAATGAGTTTTCAAGAGTTAACAAAAATTCTAATGGATTTCAAAAAGAACCCAAGGATTTTAAATACAAGTAATTCTAACGGAATCTTGAAATATTTTTATAGACTTTACAGGATTTTAAAGATATTAAAGTATTTTAAAATATTTCAAACTTTTTCCAAAAATTTTAAATATTTAAAAATTAAAAAATCAATTTAAAAGGATTTCAACAATTTTAAGATACCTATATTGAAAAATTCGAAGAAATATTCAAGTGTTTTGAAAAATTCTAAGGGATTTAAAAATATTAAAAAGGATTCGAAATATTTTAGGATACTTTAAAAGATTCCAAGGAATTTCGAGTTGAATTCGAAAATTTGAAGGGATTTCAAGAATTTGAATTTAACTAATTGAAATCATTCTAAGGATTCTTTAAGAATTAAAAAAAATTCTAAACGATTGAAAAAAGATTCCAAAGGATTTGAAATATTTGAGGTATTTTTAAAGATCCTTAGGAGTCTTTAATAAATTTCAAGAATTTTAAGGAATTTTAAGGAATATTAGCAAATTTAATGTAATCGGACGGCATTTTATAATTTTTTATCGATATTAAATAATTCAAAAGATTTCAAGATATTTTAAAATATGTATCTCAAAGTTTTTCCAAGATTTTTAAGAATTTTAAAGATTTTAGGATATGCTCAATGATTCCAAGGAATTTGCAATAAATTCAAACAATTCTGAGAAATTTCCAAAATTTTTGTTTACCTATTTCAAAACATTCCAATAAATTTTCAAAAGCTTAAAAAAATTGCAAGGGTTTTAAAAAGATTCAAAAAGATTCAAAATATTAAAGGGTATTTTAAAAGATTTCCAAAATTTTTCAGTAGATTTCGAGAATTTAACGGGATTTCCAAAAATTGAAGAAACCTATTTTTAATCATTCTAATGAGTTTTCAAGAGTTTAAAAAAATTAATTTAAAAAAAAACCCAGGATTTTATATACAAGTAATTCCAACGAAATCTTGTAATAATTTTATAGACTTCACAGGATTGCAAAGATTTCAACGATTTTAAAATATTTTAAAGTGTTTTCAAAATATTTAAATAATTTAAGATTTGAGGATTTCAAAAAGATTTTAAGGAATTTTTAATAGATTTCATCAATTTTTAGTTTTTAAAAATTCCGAGGGATTTAAAAAGATTAAAAAGGATTTGAAATATTTTAGGATACTTTACAAGATTCCAAGGAATTTCGACTAGATTTCGAAAATTTAAAAAAATTCTAAACGATTTCAAAAAGATTCCAAAGGATTTGAAATATTTGTGGTATTTGTAAAAATTTTTAATGAATTTTGAATCGAAATTTAAAAATGTTAAGGAATTTAAAGAAATATTAGCAAATAAAATGTAATCTGACGGCGTTGTATAATTTTTTATGGATATCTAATAATTCAAAATTTTTAAGAATTTAAAAATTTTATGATATTCTAAATGATTCCAAAGAATTAAGTATTGTAAATTCCAAGGAATTTACAATTAATTTAAATAATTCTAATAAATTCGATTAATTTCCAAAATATTTGGTTATCTATTTCAAAACAGTCCAATATTATATTTTTATTAAATAAAAAATTGAAAGTATTTTCAAAAGTTTAAAAAAATCCCAAGGGGTTTCAAAACATTCCATAGCATTTTCTGTAGATTATAAAAATTTGAATGGAATTTTGAAATGCTTAAAGGAATTTTTAAAGATTCTAAAATACTTCAATGGATTTTAAATATTTGAGACAATTTTGAACGAAGTGTCTCTTCTCGAAATTCAAGATAAATATTCAAATATTTTTCATAAGCTTAGCTAGTCGTCCCGAATTTTCGGGACTAATATTCAATCCCCGTTTCTAACTCTAATTTTTCGAAGATTGTAAATAATTTTAAGACATTAAAAAAATTTCGAGGAATGAAAGAGTTTTTTAAAAAATAAAATTTATTTCTTACCAAGAAAAATAATTTTTCATGTTCTAACGAAATAGTTGTATCTTCAACTGAATAGTTAAATTTTTAACATAAAATATATTATTAGAAATAAAAATGGAATCGTCAAATTTTTAGTTTATAAAATTAATTTTTCTCCAAAAGAATTGAAATTTCAACAACAATTTTTTTTTAACAGTTGAGTTTAACAAAAAAGATGGATTTAAATCAATTAATTAAATTATTATCCAAGAAGGTGAATTTTCAGCAAAGAAGGTTAATTTTCTAACAGAAAAATATCGAAATTTTCGAAAAAAATTCAATTTCAACCGAAGAGTTGAATCATAGAAAAATGAATTTTTTACAAAAATATTCCAGCTTTTAACCAAATTGATGATTTTTGAGCCAAGAAATATAATCTTTAAACTAAATAGTTAAATTTTTAACCAAAAAGTTGAATTTTCCACCAAAAAGACAATGTTCTGCAAAAAAGCGAATTCTCAGAAAAATATATCAATTTCCTACAAAATTCTTGATTTTCTAAGCCAAAAGAATTAATTGTCGACAAAATGGATTAACTTTCAACCCAAAAATATTAAATTTTAACAAAATAGGTAAATTTTTACCAAACAGTTAAATTTTCATAAAAAATAATTTAATTCTTAACCAAAAATTTATTAAATTTATATCCAAAAATATGATTTTTGCACAAAAGAATCAAATAATTAAACCGATAGAGGATTTTTAACCAAAAAGAATACTTTTTTTATAATGGAATAGTTATATTCTCAAACAAAGATGGAACCGGGAAACTTTCAGATAAAAAAAATAAATTTTTAAGAACCAAACATGAAGAGTCAAATTTAAAAAAAATAGTTGAATCTTCAACGAAATATGTAAATTTAAAAAGAAAATAATTTTATTTACCAAAAGACGAGTTCTGAACCAGAAAATTGAATCCTTAAACAAAAGAATAAATTTTAAAAAAAAGACTAATTTTCGAACAAAAAAGACGATTTTTCAACAAAACACAAGGATTTTTTACCATAAATGTTTGATTTTCAAATAATAAACTATAAGTTTTTAACCAAAGGTGATTTATAAGAAAATGAATTTCGAAAAAAGCAGTTCAACTTTGAACCAAATAGTTGAAATTTTAATCAAAAAGATTAAATTTGAACCGAATAGTTAAATTTTCAGCCCAAAACTATTATTTTTTAACAGAATAATTCGTTTTCTACTAAATAAATAAACTTTCATAAAAATAGATTAATTTTTATCCAAATAGTTTAATTTTACCCAAAAATATGTATTTTCAATAAAAGAAATTTAACAGTCAACCCAGAAGATGATTTTTTAACAAAAATTATCAATGTTCTAAAAATACTTATATTTTCAACCAACGATATAAATCTTCAACCAAAAAAATGAATTAAAAAAAAGGAGGTAAACTTTTAAATAAGTAGCTGAATTTTTTACTAGAAAATATAAATTTTAAACAAAATAGTGTCACCTTTAACAAAATAATAAAAAAAATTTCTAAATAGTAGAATTTTTAACCAAAAGAGATGATTTCTGAACCAGAAATATAATAGTAGACTTTTTAACAAAAAATATTTTATTTTTCTTCTTGGGTTATATTATTTCTGTTCGAATTCAAACTACAAAACGAGATAAGCAGGAAAAATGATCAGTCTTTTTAAAAAAAGACAAAAAAAATAAACATTCTATAAAAAGTGGTAGAAAAGGGGCCATCTTCCACAAAAATCGCAAACTTTGTTTGAAATTATCATTAGGAAACGTAATCAAAGTTATCTAAGTTCGTAAAGTTATTTTTAACCCCCCCCCCCCCCCCATTATAAACCATAATATTTTTCGTATCCCCCTCCTTAAATAGTTAAAGTAGTTTGCGGAACGCCACTGGACAGTAATATTAAAAACAGATTAATCACTTGAAGGCAACCTCAACTTGTAAACATCCGGTAGTCTCCCCATCCCTTAACTTGAAAAATCCAATTTTCCACACACTCAATTCTCTAATTATATGTTGCAGGTGTAGAAGCGTAATCTGCAATCAGTTATCGGTGTAACAGCTCGTGGAGGAAAATAGCATCCTCGGCGAGACGGCCAGGTACAGCAAGAATCCCTCTGGCTCGGCAGGAAGAGCTGAGGAGGGTGGAAGAAGAGGCAGAAAAAGGAGAAGGAGAAGAAGAAGAAGAAAAGGAAACCGATGAGAAGAATCCAGGGTGGTAGAGCCGCCACGCCTATAGGGAAGGATGCAAAAGGGCGCTCTTGGTGCAAGTCGATTCAAGCATCAGGAATCTAAAGGTAGCTGGTCGCGAGGTCGACGATGATGGCGAAGGAGGGGTCCACCGTCTTCAGGAATCACCTTATCGAGACTGGATTATTTATCGAAACTGGATTGTTTATTGAGACTGGATTGTTTATCGAAAACGGGCCATTACTGAGTCGACACGAGGCTTTGGAAGCCCGACTCCCAGATGCTTGGTTCCGAGTCCTAGATGGTCAGTACTAGGATCCTGCAGCAAACTTCTTCTCCTTGAAGTTTCATGAGACGATCCAAATGGAGTAAGGTGATTAAGACTAGAGAGAAGTCCACCCTTCGTGGACTCGATCGCAAGAACGCTGTCGGAAGGATTCGTCATCGAACCCTCTAGAACAGCTGGACTGGACGGCCTCGCGAGTTCTCGTGGTCAGGCCGGGGGTTGTGGAGGCCACCACGGGGACTGGGGTGGGTCTGCCCCTGCTTCTCTTCGTCATTTTCCTCAGCAGCCAAACCCACGCGGCAGTCACGCTTCTCAAGGTCGCACCAATCTCAACATCATCGACCACCAGGTACCTGACGACGACGACCTCCAACATTCTTTGGAGAAGACGTGACTTGAAGGAGAAATTCAGTAAGCCTCATCAACACTTGGATCTCCAGCCGTCCTCCTCGTCGTCGTCGTCAGTGAACATTATTCGACGCAACGAGGACAAGAGGTGGTTCTTGCCAGACAACTTTAGGGTTCTGGAACCATTAGGCTGGAAGGATTCAGTGGAGGGAGGTCAGGGTCAGATAGACGGAAGACGCAAGCAAACTAATCTCAAAGATATTTCTGCAAACTTCCCAGATAGTAATGTGGACCTTGGTGATTTATCCAACTTAAGCGAATCTGAGTTCCAGATTAGTAGTACAACTTTGGTGCCGACAAGCAGGACTGACGAAACGGAAGCTACGGGATCCGTTCGCGAGAGTCAAGTTCAGGAGACGGAAGGGGATAGGCGTTTTAGGATAGGGGTGGTGAAAAGAGTTAGAAACAGTGGGGTTGTGAAGGTGCAGGTGAAGAACGTGAGTGGTGAGATTACGACTTCGGTAGACGTGTTGGTTGGTGATAGTGGTGTCGAGTGGACAACCGCAACCGCGACTACAGTTGCCGGGCCGATGTCATCGCTGTCGTATCCTGGCGAGGCGCAGGGAGCTGGAAGAGTAAGGATTCAGCCGGGTCAAAAGCAGAGAAGACCCGAGGAGGAAGTTGACGAGGCCAAGGTTACTTCGGAGGGTAAGGACGCTGGATCCAGCTCGTCTACAATTGTCCCAACGTCGCAATCCGACACGACGGAATTACCACCACCGACCCGGGACACCTCTATGGAAGCACGTAAGTGGATTTGTATATTTTTAGACACATGTCTTCATTCGTTAATCCTTGTTTTTAGGTCCTTCTGTCTTTCACAATTCCTTTTGTCATATCGCGACTAACATGTCCAGTTTTCGTTCAAAATAGTTTAGAGTCTTAAATTTTGGTCTGACTATCAATTGTTAGGGTTTGGTAGGAAAACCTTCTAATCTCGTGCCAATTTCTGACCATCCCCTAAAAAAATGACTCAAGCCAAGACCTTTAGGTGCTGTAGTAAAAGCAGAGGGTAGTACAAGCTCGAATGTTTCCTTCCTAAGATGCATTGCTCGAGCAAAAACCGTAAGCGAAATAAATTATGCATCAAGATGGTATTGTTACGGCTTGGCAATTTTGCGCTCACATGGCATGGCCTATCTTAGGTCTTGCACCAGAATTGAAAAGAAAAGAAAAAAGAAGAATAAGAACAGAAAAGAGCCTTGTTCAGAGCCTAATAAGTAGAAGAATCGTGGGTGATTTTATCTAAGGTCGATGTCGAAGGACAAGCTAAGCTGGACTTCCACTTCGCGAGTTTATCTTGTCGTCGGAGGTAGTTTAGGGGGAAGGGGGTGTAAATCATGCTGCAAAACGTGCGCCTCGTGTTTTCGATTAACGCTTGCATGACTGCATGACTGCATGACTGCATGACTGTGCCCTGGTGCACTGCATGCTCGTGACTCCGCGTATGAATCAGACGGCTATTTTTCGCAGAGGCAGCTCCTCTTCTTCTCTCTTCTTCTTTTAGCTCTTTTTTCTCTTCTATTCTATTAGCTCTTCTGTTCTCTTCTGTTCTCCTGGCTCTTCTCTCCTATTTTATTAGCTCTTCTGTTTTCTTCTCTTCTGTTAGCCCTTCTCTTCCTATTCTATTAGAACTCCTGTTCTCTTCTGTTCTGTTCTATGCTATTCTATTCTATTAGGTCTCCTGTTCTCTTCTCTTCTCTTAGCTCTTCTCTTCCTATTCTATTATCTCTTTTGTTCTTTTCTATTTTATTTTATTAGCTTTTCTATTCTCTGCTGTTCTTCTCTTTTAGCTCTTCTCTTCTCTTAGCTCTTCTATTCTATTAGCCCTTACACCCTTTCCTCTTCTCTTCACTTAGATTTTCAAAGAAAATTCCTCTTTCTTGATTGATAATTTACTTTCTTGTTAAAAATTCTTCTTCTACGGTTTAAAAGTCAATTATTTTCTAAAATATTCGACTTTTTAATAACTTAACTATATATTTAAAACTTCGTCTATTTTCCACGAATTCACATGGTTTATTATTATTTGTTTCTTTTTTTATAAAAAATTAGTTATTAACAAAAATTTTACAAAAATTTTCCTAGAAACTAATAGATATATTATTTTAACTATTGCAGATAAAAGTAACAAAAGTATTATTATCAATAAACAAGATTACATTATAAAAGCTCTAAAACTTTTAATGATAAAACATCATATGGAAAATTAAATTTTGATCCTACAAAAAAATAGAACATAAACTTACACTCCTTCTAGAAGAATCTAAAAACAAAAATACCATTAATTCAAATCAATGTAACTTTTTTCATTTCTTTTCCAGGTTCACCGTTGAATAATATCTCTAAATGTGTAGCTAAATCACTACAAAAAATTGTAGGCAAAACTAAATACCACATTACAGATAGTTGGGATTTCAAAAGAAAAATTGATAAAATTAACATTCCTGTTGATTAAGCAATTTGTTCATTAGACATTGTTTCAATGTATACAAACTTATCCTGGAAATCAATTATAAATTCCATAAATAAAAAATGGAAGGAATTAAAACAATATACCTTTTTAAATAAAATAAAACTTTAATGAGGTTCTCAGTTTATGCTTGAAATCTTCTTATTTGCAAATTCAATCATGATTTCTATAAACAAATGTTTGGATTTCTAATGGGTTCACCAATTTCAGAAGCAGCCGCTAATATTACAATGGAAAATATAGAAAAATAAATGTTAAATAATTTCGACTATTATATAATCTTCTATTAACTTTATATAGATGTTATTTTAATTTGTATTCCAAAAAATAAAGTAGATGATATTCTTCAAAGATTTAATTCATCAAATAAAAAATTAAAATTCACTATTGAATTAGCAAAAGAAAATAAAATCAATTTTCTAGATGTATTACTTACAATAGAAAATAACTAAAATTTTAACCAATTTGTATAGAAAACCGTTTTGGTCAGGACGCTTTCTTAATTTTACATCACATCATCCAATTAACAACAAAATTAGCGTCATTTTTGGTCATGTCGACAGAGCAATTAAATTATGTGATTCAACATTGCATAAGAAAAATTTAAACATTGTAACAAACACCTTCGTAAAAAATGGATATCCAGAAAATTTATTAAAATTGAAGATAGATGAACGTTATAAAACTATTATTAAACTTAAAGATATAGATAAACGAATTTTGAATTCTAAAAATCAAGATAAAATTATCGTAATGCCATATATTAATCGTTTTGATAAAGTACTTTTTAGAATTTTCAACATCACTAAATAAATACTATTTATAGAATAACATGTTTAAATTGCAAAAAAATAAATCTTTTAGGCATTCAGGTACCAGAATTAAGGAACATAAAAAATCTGTTGAAAATAATAAAGATAACACCGCTTTAGCTAAACATGCTTATATAAACTCTCACAGTTTTAATTTTGATTTTAAAAATATTCAGATTTTAAATATAGAACCAAACGAAGATAAAAGATTAACATTAGAAATGATCTATATAAAAAAGAAAAAAATTCTACAAATTATAGAACAGATATTAAAAATTTAAGTATTTTATACCATAATGTTATTTCTCTTATTAAAATTTCAAATGTATCATTTTTCCCGCTTGAAAAGATAAATTTGTCTGTTAAACTTAACCTTAAAATTTGTTAGACATTTCAATCTATAAGTAGTATATGTCGGTCTTTTAAATTTTATTAAAAATATAACTAATACAATTTTTACATAATCCAGGATTTTTTTCTGAGATTATAAAAAGTTTTGCTCTAAAATAGTTTTTTAATTTTATACAATAGTTACTATAATTAACGGCTTCTCTCCAGAGATAAAACGATTTACATTTTTCATAAAATGAATTGTTTAATCTTCAACTATCTTCAATTTATAAATAAGGTAATTATAGTTTTATTCTTCGATTATGAGAATTTTTCCCATACGCTATCTTAAATAATATTATATGTACAATGGTATTTATAAAATATCGTGTTTTTTCTAGCCTCAATGAACTTTTGTATAAAGAAAAAATAATTGAAAAGGGCACAAATCTGTGTCGAAACGCGTCTCAGATTTAACAACAAGCTTTTACAACAACATTAAACGCTTTAACTGTTATTAGCCACGAATTAAATATTTTATTGAATTAACCAGTCTTACTCGAATTAATAAAAAAAGTTGTTATTATTTCGCTATCAATTTAAATCTCTTTAATCACTTCATGTACTTTACGGCCAATTCATTTATTTTATTGTTTATTCAAATTTTTTTTACAAAATTTTTAAGGAAAATTTGAACAATCTGTTGGCAATTCGCTTTTCTGGTTAAAAATTCTTCTACTGTTTCAAAGTCAATTATTTTCTGAAATATTCACTTTTTAATAACCTAACTATTTTCTTTAAGCTTCGTCTATTTTTCATGAATTTAAATGATTTATTATTATTTGTTTCCTTTTTTATTAAAAATGAATTATTTTTAGCTGCAACTTTAGCTTTTCCATTTTTCGTTAAAAACTTTTGTTTTTTAATAAAAATTTCGACTGTTTGGTTGAAATCCTATTTATTTGGTTAAAAATGCAACTATTTGATTAAAAAGCAATATTTTTTAGGGTCGAAGATTTAACTACTCAGTTGAAAGTTCAACTTCTTTTTTAAAAATATATCTCTTTGCTGAAAGATTTATCTCTTTGGTTGAACATTTTAATCTTTTTTGAAAATTTGTTTTACTTTTGGTAGAAAATTAGTTTTTTAAGCTAAAAGTTTAAATATTCTATTTTTTTAATGTTGATATTTTAAATTGAAAAATTGATCTTTTTCGTGAAAGATTACTGTTCTTTACTGTTAATTCATTCATTTTATTGTTTCTTTATCTTTTTGATAGAAAATTAATCTTCTTGGTTAAAAAAGAACCATTTGGTTGTAAAGTCAAATCTGAAAATTCCTTTTATTTTTTATCAAAAACAATTTTTTTTACTGAAAATTTAATCATTTAATTTTTTGATAAGAATGTATCTTTTTTAGTTAAAAATTCAACTATTTGATTGACCATTCATCTTTTTTAGTTGATTATACAAATAATTAATTTACTATTTATATTTTTTGTTTATAATTTGTCTTTTTTTGTTACAAAATAAAACTTCTTGGTTACAAAGTTAAGCTTCTGGTTTCAAAATAAACCATTTGGTTGAAAATTCAACTCTAAAAATTCCTTTAATTTTTTATTAAAAACAAATTTTTTGTTAAATTCAAAATTTAAACATTTCATTTTTTGGTAAGAATTGATCTTTCTTAGTTAAAATTAAGTTTTAGTTCAAAATTTAACTTGTTATATAATGTTAAATTCTTTCGTAAAAATTAATTTTTTTCTTTAAGATCATTTAAGTTGAAAATTCATTTTTAGTGATTGAAAATTCAACTAATTTGCTAATAATGGTTGTTTTTTGTTGTTGTTAAGAATAATTTTTTTTCACTAATAATATAACTATTTTATTTTTTATTAAAAATGGATTTTTCCTGGTTATGAATTTATTTTTTATTAATCTTTTTTAGTAGGAAATTAATCTTCTTGCTTGAGAATTAATTTTTTTTTTGAATTGAATTATACTTGATTAAAAATTTAATTTTAGTTTTGTTTAAATATTACCTACTAGATATTTTGTCCAGAATTTATTTTTTGGCAAACAAATCAACGACTTGTTTTAAAATTGAACTAGTTTGTGTAAAATTATTTTTTGTTTGTTTTAATTTCATTTCTTTAGTTGAAAATTGAACTATTTTTTCGTAAATAAGCTTTTTAACTAAAATGTTTGGCAATTAATGTCTTTGGTTGCATATTAAAGTACTTTGGCAAAAAATTAAATTTTTAAATTAAAAATTAAACTATTGATTAAAAAATTTTAACATTCGACTTTTTAATAACTTAACTATTTTTTTAAATCTTCGTCTATTTTCCATGAATTCAAATTTCCATTTTTCGTTAACAACTTTTGTTTTTTAATAAAAATTTCGACTGTTTGGTTGAAATCCTATTTATTTTGTTAAAAATGCAACTATTTGATCAAAAAGTAATCTTTTTTTCGGTCAAAAATTCAACTATTTAGTTGAAAGTTCAACTCCTTTTTAAAAAATATATCTTTTTTCTGAAATATTCATCTCTTTGGTTAAAAATTTAAATCTTTTTTGAAAATTTGTTTCATTTTTGGTGGAAAATTATTTTTTTAAGCTAAAAGTTTAAATATTCTATTTTTGGTGAAAAATTGATACTTTAAATTGAAAATTGATCTTTTTGGTAAAAGATTCATGTACTTTACTGCCAATTCATTTATTTTATTGTTTCTTTATATTTTTCATAATTTTTTTAAAACAAATTTTTTGTTAAATTCAAAATTTAAACATTTCATTTTTTGTTAAGAATTGATATTTTTTAGTTAAAAAATCAACTATTTAATTGACAATTCATCTTTTTTTAGTTTATTATACAAGTAATTGGTTTATTATTTATATTTTTTGTTTATAATTTGTCTTTTTTTGTTACAAAATAAATCTTCTTGGTTGAAAAGTTCATCCTTTCGAGTTCAAAGTTCAAGTAGTCTGATAAAAATTCATGTAAGTTCTTAATAATTCATATTTTTTTGTAGAAAAATTTAATTTTCATGTTCAAAAAGTTAAGTTTTTAGTTGAAAATTTAACTTGATGTATAATGTTGAACTCGTTTGTAAAAATTGATTTTTTTAAAGACGATTTTAGTTGAAAATTCGTTTTTGTTGACTGAAAATTTAACTAATTTGATAAAGATTGTTGTTTTTTGACGTTGTTAAGAATGAATTTTCTTTACTAATAATATAAACATATTTTATTTTTGGTTAAAAATGAATTTTTTCTGTTTAGGAATTCATTTTTTATTCATCTTTTTAAGTGGAAAATTAATCTTCTTGGTTGGGAATTATTTTTTTTTTGTTGAATTGAATTCTACTTGATTAAAAATTTAATTTTAGTTTTGTTTAAATATTACCTACTAGATGTTTTGCCCAGAATTTATTTTTTGGCAAACAAATCAACGACTTGTTTTAAAATTGAACTAGTTTGTGTAAAATTATTTTTTGTTTGTTTTAATTTCATTTCTTTAGTTGAAAATTGAACTATTTTTTCGTAAATAAGCTTTTTAACTAAAATGGTTGGCAATTACTGTCTTTGGTTGCAAATTAAAGTACTTTGGCAGGAAATTAAAATTCTTGATTAAAAATTAAACTATTGATTAAAAAATTTGAACATTCTGTTGGCAATTCGTTTTTCTGGTTAAAAATTAATTTGATCTAGAAATTTATCTCTTCTATATTTAGTTCAATTTTTTTTAAGTTGAAAATTTAGCCAATTGATAGAAAATTTGTCGATTGGGGTAAAAAATTAATCTCTTATTGTTTAATATTTATCATTTCGGTTGAGGATTCAAATAGTTTGTTAAAAATTCGTATTTTTTAGTGGATTATAACTGGCTAAAATTTTTTTTTTTTTTCAAAATTAGTTTTTTAGACTGGAAATTTTACGATTCCAATTTTTAATTGCAAATTTATATTTTTTATTTGAAAATTCCACTATTTTGATGAAAATTAAATTATTTTGTAGAAAATGCATTCTACTTTGTTTAAAATTTATTTTTTCTAGATTCTTCTCTGGCTGGACTATTTTGCAAAAATTATTTTTTTAGCAATAATTTCCTTTACTGAAAAGGTAACTGTTTGATTTTTGTTTAAAAATCGATATTTTCTGATTGGCAGTTCACATTTTTTGACAGAAATTTATCTTTTTGGTGAAAAATTTATTCTGTAATGTTAAAAAATCGGCTGTTTTGTAGAAAATTAGGATGAAAATTTGGATGAATTTCTAAAAATAAAATGTGGATGAAAATTTACCATTCGTGATTGAAAATTGACTTTTTTTGGTTAAAAATTCTTTTTTCTGGTTTAGAAGTCAAATGTTTTTTTTTAATCGACTTTTTAACTTAAAAGCTCCACCGGTTTATTGAAAATGCAGCTAATTATGTAGAAAATTAAAAAGGTTTGTTAAATATTTATGTATTTTAATGAAAAATCATCCTCCAGTAGAAAATTACTCTTTTTAGATAAAAACCAATTTGTTTAGGTTAAAAATTCAGCTAATTAGAAAAGAGTTCAACTATTTGTTTGTAGGTTTGTTGTTTTATTTATTTTATTCTTCAAAATTCGACTCCTTTGTTGCCTCCGTCTTTTTCAACTCTTTTATTGAAAATTGGTCGTTTTGATTTAAGAGTAAGCTCCCTTTTTCGATAATTCATCTCTCTTGGCTAAAAATGAATTTTTTTGTCAAAAAATGAATTTTTATTGTTGAAACTTCATCTTTAAACATTCAATCCTGTTATAAAAAATTCGTCTTTTTTCATTGGAAACTCAACTATTAGTTTGAAGTTTAACTCATTAGTTTAAAAATTCATGTACTTTGTTGAAATCAAACTTTTTTATTGGAAATTCAACTCTCTTGTTAAATATTCTTCCGTTTGTATTGAAGAGTCATCAATCTTAGTAGAAATTTTACTTTTCTAAATTTTTCTAAATTTTTTTTTATCAGAGATGTGTCATGTGTAACAAACCACTTGCTGAGCAAGATTTTGGAGGGTCAGAAAAATTCTCACGCTCTCGTACATAGTGGGAGGGGTTCTTGAAAATTGCAGAAAACCACCTTACGTAATTTGTGGATGACCCCTTAAAGCATCTCCGTCGCTTCTTGGAGGATGGAGTAGAAACTCTCCTCTTTCCTCTCTTGTTTCATCTTTTGCTCTTTTTGAGCCGTGCTCTGTCTCACTTGCTCCTTTTCTCTGCTGGGCTGACTCGCTCAGTGCACTCATTAATAAATCAATATTATATCCAACAGACGAGTTAATGGTCCAACATTCAAGCAACGTAGAAGCCACTGAAACATGAGATGAAACGACCCCGAGATCGGGACCGGAACCGGGATTGGGACTGGCGTCTTGATGAACCTTTGAGTCTGTCACACGTTTTTGAGAGATTTTTTTTTCATCTGGTTGACAAGTGACTGAAAGGCGGTGTATGGAACGAGAAATATGAGAGTCTTTCGTTTCTCGATGCTCTCGGAGAAAAAAGAGAGTTTGGTGCCAATTTAATGTCAGTTGGACAAAACTTACGTCATTCAGGAAGATGTTCAAGTTTTTACCAGGGTAGTATAAGTTGGAGTTAGTCTTAGGAAATAAAACTTATCCCAGTGGGAAAAATAATTTTAGATGTTCTAAAGACGTCTTCAGGACATCCTTGAGATGTATTTTGGAAAGTGTCTTTTGGACATCATATATAGCGGGCACAAAACTATCAACATCTCAAGAACGTCTTTGGGACGTTCCTAGAACGTCCTAAAGTTGTCCTAAAGACGTCTAAAAGAAATAGGATGTTCCCAAGGGGCAAAAAAATTAAGGGCGTCCTAGAGACCTCTTCGGGACATCCCTAAGACGTCTTTTACAACATTTCTTTTAGACAGCTTAGGGATGCTCTTTAGACGCCTAGTGCCAGTCCGAAATATGTCCCAAGAACGTCCATGTCTTTAAGACGTCTTTAGGACATCTTTAGGACATCGGACGTCTGAAAGACGTTTATTGGACTGACATACGACGTCGTAGGAACATCCCAAGGTCGTTTTTGGGATTTTCAAAGTTTTGTGCCCTCTGGGTTATCAGGATATATTTTCTACTAACATAAGATCTGTTAAGAGCTTCTCTAGGATTTTCAAAAGGTATGCTCCAAAATACTTCCTAAGGATGTCCTGAAGACGTCTCTAGGACGTCCATAATTTTTTTTCCCAGTTCGATGGGATCCCAGTGGGCACAAAACTTTGAAAGTCCCAAGAAAGTCCTATGTCAGTCCAATAAACGTCTTTAAGACGTCCGATGTCCTAAAGATTCCTAAAGACGTCTTAAAGACAGGAACGTTCTTGGGACATATTACGGACTGACATTAGACGTCTAAAGAGCATCCCTAGAATGTCCAAAAGACATGTTATGAAAGATGTCTTAGGGATGTCCCGAAGACGTCTCTAGGACATCCATAATTTGTGTGCTCAGTTATATGGGATGCTGTTAAGACGTCTAATGTCAGTAGGAAATATGTAGGGATAATATCTAGGGATTTTAATGGTTTTTTGACTCAGTGGACACCGGAAAATCCTAAAGACGTCCTCAGAATGTATATATATCATTGGGCTAGATGTCTTTAAGGCATTCTTTGGATCCTTCCATCCCAGTAGGAATAAAATCATGAACATACCAAGACCGCCATTGGGACGTTCCTAGGACGTACAATGTCAGTCCAATCAACGTCTCTAAGACGTCTGATGTTCTAGAGATGTCCTAAAGACGTCCAAAAGAAATAGGATGTTGTCAGGACTTGTTTTCTACTAACATAAGACGTCTTAAGAGCATCTCTAGGATTTCCAAAATGTATGTTCCAAAATAAGTCCTAAGGATGTCCCAAATACGTCTCTAGGACATCCATAATTTGTTTGCCCAGTTAGATGGGATGCTCTTAAGACGTCTAATGTCAGTAGGAAATATGTAGGGATAATATCTAGGGATTTTAATCGTTTTGTGCCCACCGGACACAGGGACATCCTAAAGACGTACTCAGAATGTTCCTAGGACCTCCAATGTAAGTCCAGTCAACGTCTCTAAGACGTCTGTTGACCTAGAGATGTCCTAAAGACGTCTTAAAGATACAGGAAGTTTTCGGCACATCTTTCGTACTGACATTACACGCCAGTGGGCACAAAACTATGAAAATCCCAAGAACGTCCTTGGGACATTCCTAAGACATCCTGTGTCAGGCAAATCAACGTCTCTAAGACGTCAAATGTCCTCAAGATGTCCTAAAGACGTCTAAAAGACATGGACGTTCTTGGGACATCTTTCGGACTGATATGAGACGTCTTATGAGCATCCCTAGTATGTCCAAAAGACATGTTATAAAAGACGTCTTAGGGATGTCCCAAAGATGTCTCTAGGATATTGATAAATTTTTTGCCCACTGGGGCCTCTTAAGATCATCCATAGGATGTTCAAAATACATGTTTCAAAATACGTCTTATGGATGTCTTATGGATGATTTTAAATTCTAAAGGCTTCATAGCTTTTCAAGAGATTAGAAATATTTCCTGGGATTTCAAGCAATTTCTAAACATTTTAAGGAATTTTAAAGTACTTTTGTGTTTCTTTAAAGCTGCCTAGGGATTTTAAAGAACTTTTTAGGATTGAAAAAAAATTGTATAATTTTTGCAAATATTTCAAGAAATTTTTAGTGAATGTTGGAAATTAAATAAAAGGAAAATATGATGAATTTATGGCGTTTCCAAAGGTTTCAAGGTATTTCGAAGTATTTCAAAGAATTTCACAAGATTTGAGGTTTTTATTAAATGAATCAATCTTTCAAGGATTTAAATGGATTTCAAAAATTGCTAGAGGTTTTAACAGTTTTTAAAATAAAACTTTAAGAAATAAGTTTATTTTAAGGGATTTCTAAGAATTTCAACAATTTAAGCAGAAGAGGTTCAGATTTATAGAATTTCTAATTATTTGTAGAATTTTGGGGAATCTTACAAATTTCGATGGATTTTAAAAGTTTCAATATATTTAAAAATAACAAAATAATGGTAATAAATATGTATATACATATACATAATACAAAAATAATATAAAAAATAGGAGAATAATAGGAGAATAAAAAATCTGTCTAATAAAATTATTGTAAAAACTTTATTTCAGTCAATATGAAACACATTAGATTTCTAAGATTTCAAGGTTTTTAAATAAAGAGATGAATATTCAACCCAAAATGTTAATTTTTTTAACAAAAAGACAAGTTGAACATTCAACTTTTTATGTTGAAAAATAAACAATTTGATTAAAAATTTGAATATTATAAATTTAATAATTTGGTAGAGCAATCATTTTTTTGGTAGAATATTTTCGAGATGAAAATTGAACAATTTGTTTAAAAAATCATCTATTTAATAGAGAATTGCACTGTTTTATAAAAAAATATAATTGATCTATTTAAAAATTCGAAGAATTATCCGTTATAGGTTTAAGTAATAAGAATCCTGCTATTTTTTTCATTCAATAATTCTGTGGAAAATTAAACTATTTTATTAAAAAGTCATATTTTTTGGTCGAAAAATTAAAGTATTTAATTAATAATTCGTCTTTTTGGTTGAATAATAATATTTTTGATTTGAAAATTCAACAATTTGTTCAAAAACTAAACTATTTCGTGGTAAATTTAATAAACTAGTTTAAAAAAGTGTCTTTTTGGTAGAATATTAATATTTTAAAATTGAAAATTCAACTTTTTAGGTTAAAAAATAAAAAAATTGATTTAAAATTTGAATATTATCTTTGTAGATTTAATAATTTAGTTGAACATTCGTCTTTTTCGTAGAATATTATTATTTTAAAGTTGAAAATTCAACTTTTAAGGTTGAAAATGAAAAAATTTCATTAAAAATTGTAATATTTTCTTTGCAAATTTCAAAATTATTTGAATATTCGTCTTTTTGGTAGAATATTAATATTT
>JAAAKG020212403.1:0-22442 GCA_010014905.2 Druon quercuslanigerum | reverse complement strand
GAATCGATTCAAAAAATCGATTAATCGGACCCTTTGGATCGATCTTGGCAGAATCGAATCGAGATCGAACATCCCTACTTTCTACACTCTTCTTTTAAATTTTAGGAAATGATTGATTAGTAATACAATAGTTAACTGAATAATTTAAACGGAACAAATATTCAGAACCAGCTAGGCACTCCCCCCCCCCACTAAATACAAACTCGGATGTTTTTCGGTTAAGTTATTAACTTAACTATTAGTTTACCAAATTTCAGCTTTTTCAGCTTTTTCAGTTTTCAGTTTACCCAGCGTATATTTTTCACACCTTTACATGAAAAGCTGGGGCATAATCCCCCACTCTAAATTCGGTTCGATATGTTCTTTCATTGAAAAAGTTTCAGCTTTTGCGGTATTAGTTTTTAAAAATTATTATTTCACGTGTGTGGGAGGCTGCCGCAGCTACAACCCCCTGAAATACGGTCACTGGCTCCCGAACTATTACTAACATGGCCCAGCGAGCATCTCGCTCCGCTCTTGGCAGCTGCCATCGTACTCATCGACACGCTACGTTTGCATGTGCTTCTGCCAGATGGGATGTTTCGGCCCCCACCACTTTCCTATCTGGCAGAAACACATGCAAACGTAGCGCATCGGTGAGATAATTTTGAAAATATTTTTAAATATTCTATTCAAATTAATTTTTCAAAATGAATCATTTTCAACTTTTCTATAAAATTATTTTTATTCTTCTAAAGCCTTTCAATATTCTTAAAAAGCTTCTAAATTTTTTGCTCTACATCTGCCAAAATCTATATTTGATTTTAAATTAGGCCATGGACTATTTGCACTAAAATTTTTATACGAAAAGACGGATTTTGCTGGTACACGTAGAAATTTTGTTTACATAATTTGAAATAATTTCAAATTTTTCATTAATTTTGCATTTTCTTAAAAGTTCTAGATTTCCTCAACTCACTCGAATTTTTTCTGAGAATAATAGGTTTTCATTTTTTATTAATAAAAATTCAATAACTTGTCAACTTGACTTACACGTTACATTTTTACCTTCTCATAATAATGAGAAGATATTGGTTTTATTTTTACATAGGTGCCTGTCTGTCTGTCTGACGGCAGTCTGTAGTCTGTAGTCTTTACTATGTAGACTGAAGTCTGTATACTGCAGGCACGATAACTTTCGAAAGATTGATCAGATTGGATTCTGCTTTAACACACGTTTTTAAGGGCTTAAAAGAAAGAACAATTTCATAAACCAGCCATTTTGGATGAAAATTCAAAAAGTGAGCACATTTTTAAAATATTTGACACTATTTTTGTCAAGATTTAAAAATTTTATGTACGGCTATTTATAGAACTCGAAAACTCGAACAATATCAGGATTGCAATTATTAAAATATCTTCATTAGTTAGTAAAATACTATAAAAATAATATGCCTTTCAAATTATACAAAAACTTAAAAATGTATAATTATCAGTTAAAAATTAATTATTTTGTTCCACGGAAAATTAAACTATTTTGCAGAAAATTCAATTTGCATCTTAAAATTTGCTATTGCATTTTTGGTTAAATACTTATTTAAAAAATTTTAATATTTAATTTTCAACTTGAAAATTTAACAATTTTGTTGAAATTAAAAAAAAAATTATCTGTTTTCGTTGGAAATTCATATTTCTTATAGAAAATTATTCAGAATTATTACAACTTTTTTGAAAATTTTGTTGTTTTTTTTTCTGCACAAAATTTATATTTTCTCGCTTAGAAATTCATATTTTTTTGGTCGACAAGAGTTTTCTTTTTGTTTAAAATTTTAACTATTTTAATTAAGAATTTATTTATTGGGTTGAAAATGCATTTTTTTGGTCAAACTTCTTTTCTTTTTGTATAAAATGGTTAAAAGTTTATGAACTTTTTTGACAATTGAACTATTTTGCTGAAAAAATTTGGTAGTAAATTTATTTTTTTAAATATTCAAAATATTTTTAGCTGTCTCGAATTTTTATCATAATTTTGAAAAATCATGCAAGATATAAAAAGAAATGCCTTATAACCTTCTAAAACATTCTTCGATTCGATATTTTTTAAAATAAAAAATTAATTCCATTATTTCTAGGAAACTGAAAGAATTTTTTTCAGTTTCATGAAAGCTTAAAATAGGCCTACCAACCTTTACAGTTTGAATTCTTGTTGAATGTTTTCGAAATTTCTGAATATATCTTAAACTTACTCAAATTTAAAAGAACATTCTGTAAGCAAAAATTTACTAAAAAAATTGTGTAGCAGAATGGCAGAAGAATTCTGGATAAGATTTATGTTCCTTAGTTTTTCTAAAATTACGTAATATAGCAATATTGCAAAAATTTGCTTCAGAATGTTTTAGTTACTTTTTTAAATTTTTTAGGAAATAATAAAAAATTTTATGTAATCTTTTTCCACTTTTCTCTTAGAATTCATTGTAAAAAAATCATTGAAAATTTTAGCATGAAATTTCTATCATTCTCTTTACACCATGCAAAATTCAGTTTACTTAAAAACTCCTAATAGCCAGTTAGCCACCGAAAACGAATAGTGAAGTGGGGATGGGGGTGAGGCTCAGTTTCGTGCTCGTGCATTTTCGGCTCTACACGAGGCTGGCCTACGCAGCATTTAGCAGAACGGACTCACCGACACACTGCGTTTGAATGTATTTCTCCCATACGGAAGAGTGGTGGGGGTCGAAAATCCCACATTCTGGAGACACTGACTCTCAGTTTGTCAGTTCGTCTCCGTTTGTCTTGTGTGAATCCCACTCTAAGGACTGGTGAGGTCCAGTGCCTTAACCCCTCCCTTTTTTACTCCGCCAAGGAAATTGTCTCAGGACTTTTCGGGACGGCTCAAGAGAATACCGACATGGCAACTATACCGATAGACCTTCTCCCCTCGAGGTCGTCGAGGGTAAGTAGCTTGCAAACGCTTAGGAAATACTTTAATTAGACAAATAAGCCCCCTTTGCTCGCGATTCTCTCGTAGGATCGGAGTTTAAATTCACGTTCCCTCTAGTTAAGAACCTTTTAAACTGTCGATTGTCTAGTAGGATCGGAGCACGGAATTTGATTTCTTCCATTTATTTTTCTTCTTCATGATATAGACGAGCCGGCTTCCCGGAAAACCCAGCCGAAATAAGTGCCGCACGGAGCTATGTCACCGAATCTTCGAGGAGCTTGAGCGGAACCCAACGGCAGGAGTGCACCTACCCCCGGTGCAGCGCAAGAGGGCCGAAGAAATCGAGAAGAAAGATAGGTGGATCCACCGAACTTTGAAACTGCACAGGCAAGCCCCCCGACGGCGATCCCGAACGACGAGTCCACCCTTAGGGGGTCAGAAGACTTTTCGCTCGAAGAAGCCCTTGGATTTTGTGAGACCATGCTTAAGTCAACTTTAATGAACTTATCCATAACTTTCCATAAATCTTCTTTTAATTATGGAACAACTATGTCGTTTGGAGTTCTTTTCAAATCTAAAGTTCCCTTAATATATTTTCTCAGCGAAACTAGAAAAAAGTGGTCACCGACTGACCCACATTTGAAATTGAATATTATTAAACAGAAGGTCATTTCCAGCTCTCCTACTATTTCATAGAAATCTCTAGATTATGCTTTGTATGTGCGCCATGTTTCAAACAGTTTCAACAATATTTAGCCGAGTTAGAACGATTTATGTATTATTAATAATAATTATAATAATTAATGTTATGAACTATTATCTATTGTAGGTGTTTATAAATGTTGAAAGAAAGGCTCTTCTAGTAATGCACAGACGAACGGAATTTTCTTATTAATATACTTTTAAAGCAAGGTCATTTTAACTGAGTCAAGTCTTATAACTTCAAGAGATAGAGTTCCACCTTTCCATAAGTCTATGGGTTATCTAAAATTCTTAAACCTAATATTCCATTTAGACCAGTCATTTCGTTTTGTGGATCTCCTTTAATTAGTCTATTAAGGTTTATAAGTGCTCGTACTATAATAATAATAAGAAAAATACATACTTTTATTATAAACAGTTGGGCTTGAAAAGTAAAATCAACAACATACGTACTTCTGATATCTTTAGATCGGTGTTATTTGATGTTAAGTCACTTCTTACAAATATGCCGAAAGGCATAGTATAGAAATGTCTAAAAATAAACTGACACAATATAAGAGAACATACCAATATGCCCCAGGGGAAACTTTGTTTAGACAATGCATATTGTGTTTTCCAAAATGAATATTAAAAACACATTAATTGTGCACCTATGGGGTCACCACTTTTTGGATTTATGATGGAGTAATGTTCTTGTAATGAAAAAACTCGAAAATGACATCCTCAAAAAACTTAAATTTAATTACATACTTTTTATAGATATGTCGATGATATTCTTACTTGTGTATAAAAAAATAATATGTATAAAATGACAAAAATAAAAATTACTGATTGTTACAAGAAAGACACTAGCTCTGGTAGATATATCAACTTTCTTTACAAAATAGCAATTAAAGATGAAATTCCAATTATTACTATTTTCACTGACGCGGCAATCGGATTATTAGATAATAGATATCATTAAAAAAGATTAAAAAATTTGCATGAATTATTAAGAGATAATAAGTATCCAGAAAAATTCATAATAAAATACATTAATAATAGTATTAAATTTTTAGAACAAAAATCTAATCATAACCAAGTAGATTGATGAACTCTCTAGAGCATATAAAAATTTAGACAGTCCTCATGTTAGAGCGGTTTTCACTTAAGAACAAAATTCGTTTAAATGTTTGTCTCAGAACAAAGATCCTACTCTGTTTGATGCACAAATCCATGTGATGGACTATATTCCTTGCAAATTCTTTTGTGCCTATATAATACAAACTAGTAGATACATTAGAGTTTGGATTAAAGAACTCTTTTACGATTGTAAGGTAGATAAAACAAAAAATGGTCTTGTAACTCACTCACATGATAATAATTACAATTTAATTTTTTATACTCGAATCTTAACTACAGAGCAAAATTATAAGAAACGTAATATTAAGGAAACGTTCCAAATAGTTAAAAACAGCAATAGTGTTAAGGGATCATCCATATATTACGTAACACGATTTTCTGTTGTTTAAATAATGACGAGAATAAAATTTTAATAAAGTTAAAAAGGACAAAACGCATATATGCACGATTCCTAACAGAAGGACTGATACTGATGCTCAGTATCAGCTTCAAATATTCAATTTTACGCGCATCTCTGCCGTTATTCATGGGACTGCTTTCAGATCGGACTGAATTATCCTTTCTTTCTTTCGAACTTAATAATAGCAAATACGTATTGGCCCACAAATTTATTTTAAATAAATTTGCTTAAAATTAAAATATGGATACAGAAAAAAAAGAAGGTTCTTAAGAACACCTTTACAATGTAAATTATTATCATGGTTGTTTATACCTTTCGGTAGTTGCCTCGTCGCTATGGAAGGTTTGAATCCACACTAATCGTAGTCGGTACACAGAAAAACTCTGGTGTTAAATTTTTTGCAGCTCAAATTTCATTAGTATCAAAACGAGAATTTTTAGTCTCATATTTACTCTCTTGAACTTAGTTACACATGTCAGCATCCAGGGAAAATGTATCATTTTAAGATAGAATTTTGGATCATTTTGAGAGTTTTAGAGTGCTGGACCAAACTGTCATCCACCTGAACACCTGTCAAAACAATTATTAGTTTTGCGATATTAGTCTGCAGGATGGGTAATAAGCAAACTAATATAAATAATATTTACCTGATTTGTAATTTTCATTCATTTAACAGCGGGTATTAGTCACTTTGAATGAAATCATTACTTCGTGTTGCAACTTGCATATCTTAGGTTATTTATGACTGTCAACATTTAAACCAAAGCGGGGATGTAAAGATCAAGTCATTACCGTCTACATGTAATATAAAACCTAATGGTTGTAACAATTTCCCTTCATTGTCTACGGAAGTATATATTTTTTATAATCCTTGGTACTTGGGTGAGATTCCGATGCTTGAATACGATACAGTCACTGCTTATATCGTTAACGGAAAAGATAAATGTCCGCCGTGAAGCGATGATTGTTTCACAACGATCGCACCTATTTCTCTACACTGAAAGACTTTTTGTGAGAATAAATGATAAAAATGAGTGAGAATTTAGTATAATATCGTTTCAAAGTGAGGAAGACAGGGTTTTCACATCAAAAATGAATATAGTGGGTTTCGGCCGTCAAAACTAATATTTTTGTTTGAACATATGAAAAGGATGTTTCATTAACTCTTACAAAACTTGTGAGAATTTACAATTTACTATATCAAAGTTGACAAGCGAAGTTGAAACGATAGTAATACATTTTATTCGGAAAAGCGAAAACATCTTTTGAAGTTGCCATACAAAGCATATTAGAATCTCAAACGACTATATGAAAAATAACTCACTCCACCAAAAGATTCAGCCTTCAAAAAATAATACACAAATTAAATACAAGTAAATAAGGACACAAGCGTACAATTATTATTTTTATTATTATATACTTAATTTATTCACTACATACATAATCGCACACTTAATCGCTACGAAAAATCGAAAAGGCTGCTGCGGCATTCGAATCTAGCTTACCTGAAGCATTAACGCATTCTCTAACAACCAAACCTCACGGCTAACTTATGTTATGGAATATTTGGCAAAAATCTCGGCAAACCGTCGTCGCTTGAAAACTAAGGGCAGTAAGACAAACATCTGAGCCCTTCGTCACGAGTGATTTGTTGATTTAGACTTTTTGTCAATAAATGGATTAAACATTTTATCTCGTTCAATGATTAAATTGATTTTTTTATAAAACAGATTTTTTTAAAGGAACTGATAATATTCTTTTTTTGAAAAACATTCTCTAATTTGATATATTAGTAACTCCGTATAATAAAATTGAGTGTATTTAGATGTAATAGTTGTTCTGTACTAACGACTTTAAAACAAATAAAACAAAAAATAAGGAATAAAACCAATTTCTTTTAAGATATAGATACAATTGGTTTGACCTTAATATGTACAAGAAAATGTAAAGGAGGACTTTGAAAAGGTTGCTAGCTGACTCTCGAGACGAAGTGAAGAGGTCAGCTGCTCGAATTGTAATAATTTTACGAAGGGAGCGAGTACCCGGTAGGTCCTGCTTAGATGAAGGGCCCTTCCGATCGGTTCCGGAAGAGCATGAACGGGCAAAACTCGAATTCGAAAACTAGTTATGGGCGGTTTATCTTGCCTGCTGCCCACATGGACTGGCATTCCAAGAATTTTGAAAAGGAAAAAGGCCGCTCTGATAACAATAAGGATGGTTCGTGCTAGAGACAAATTCAAAGGGATTATAGCTGCAAAGTGAAATTACATTACAGTGCAGATTCGAATGAAATTATAATACAGTAATTTGAAGAACGTGTCTCCTTAAGGTTTCGCCGCTTAAGTTGTAAATTTCATCCCACGGCGAAGGAACATGCCGAACCACTTGAACTATCTACTAATATTACTCTTAGTACCAACTGATTCAAAGAATAAAATAAAAGTTTACGCGTTTTCCTAAAATAACGATTGCATTAAAATCTTAAAGCTTACGTCTAGTTTGACACTAATAAATACATCGAGGAGCAATTAAAAGTGACATTTTACTTTAACATTGATTGACATGCAGGTTTGGATAAAAACATTAATTGTCAATTGGAAAAGGATGAATCTGCTTCAGTGATCGCTTACAGGTGCCAGATGCTGTTTGCAGAATCACCGAACGCACAACTGCTTCATCTCCTGGGCGGGTGGCAATAATGGGCCCCAATATCTACATCATTGGTGGAAGATTATCTTCCCTTATAATCACCAGAGTCCCTACTTTGATGGCTTCCACTTGTTTCGACAGATGAGTTCATTCAGGTACTCCTTGTACTATCGGTCTGAGAAAAGCTAATCATGGAAGTATAATCATGTCAGAAGCGAATTTCCGGCTACTCTTTTTAAATGATTTTTAAATGTTTTTACTGATGCTTCCCACAGGCTCCCAAAATGTGGCGCTCGAGGGGGAATGAAATGCCAGACAATTCCTTTTGTAGTTACATAATTTGATATCTGATAATTATGTTCAAAAGATTCAATCTGTTTATAAAGTTCCTTTAATTCGTTATTAACACTGACAAAATTAGTTGCATTGTCGGATGAGATTGATTTAGAAAGTCCTCTGTGAGCGAAGAAACGCAATAAGCAAGCAATGCAAGCGTCTGACGTTAAATCGCTTGCGAGTTCTAAATGTACTGCCTTAGTGGCTAAACAAATGAAAATCGCTACATACGTTTTGAGTTACGTTTGATTTCTATGTCTATGCTCCTTGATATAGAATGGTCCACAGTAATCTACACCCGCAGGCTCGAAAGGTCGTACGGAAGAAACGCGATCCTCAGGTAAATTTTCCATTAGATAATTTGTTTCGCGCGGCTTCGCTCGAAAAAATTTTACGCATTGATGGATAATATGCCGAGTCGCGTTGCGACCGTCGATAGGCCAATACTTCTCGCAAACTCCATATAGGGTTGCCTGATCACCAGCGTGAAAAAGTTTGTTATGTTCATCGCGTAAAATAAGATTCGTAATATGATGCTGTTTTGGAAGGACGCTTGGATGCTTCTGCGATTCAGGTATATTCGCGTTGACAAGTCTTCCTTTAACACGGATAATGCCCTGATCTAAAAAGGGATTTAACCTGAAAAGAGTGCTTTCGAGCAGCTTCGAGTTCCATTTGTGATAGTGGACCATTTGCCCTTGAATTTTTGTGCTTAGTTTTTAAATTATTAAAAAATCTAAAACAATAAGCGGCAACGTGCTTAGTTTTTTGGAAAGTGCTAAATTTTTCTAAAATATAAACTCCCTTTTGAGTGATCTTCAGGGACACACTAGATTTAGATTCGTGGATTTCTGGAATTACGCTTGTTTTAAAAGTAAATTGTGGCCAGGTATTAGGGTTTTGGCTAAGCCATTCTGGACCCTGGGACCAAAAGTTATTTTGTAGAAGTCGCCACGTGTGAGGCTGAGTTATTTCCTGAATTTCAGTTACTCGATTGGCACCGAACGTCTTTAACGTATGAGATTCCGTATTGATACAATTAAGTGAAATTGTCGAGTCCGACCAAAAACAAACCTTTGAAAATTACATTTTCAGTGATTGTGTAGCGCTACTATACAATTTAGCTGCTAAACTTGCAGCACACAATTCCAACCTAGGTAGTGTCGTAGTTTTTATCGGCGCGACTCGCGATTTTAACCAAATTATAACACAATGGCGCTTACCTTGATCATTTGACGATCGAAGATATAGGCAAGCACCGTAGGCCTTTTCACTTGCATCGCAAAAACCGTGAAGTTGGAGATCGGTTGGATTTGAAATTGTAATGCATCTGTGGAATTTAACCTTATTTAAGAGCGGTTATTTGTCTCGATATTCAATCCAAGTCTCTTTGATTTCATTTGGGACGGGCGTGTCTGAGTGAGTTTATATTTCCAGAGTTCCTGAATCATTATTTTTGCTCTAACTATAACTGGCCCTAATAATCCTAAAAGATCAAAGAGCTTGGCAGTTTGAGACAAAATTACTCGCTTTGTTATTGGATCTTTAGAGGCCGGTAACTGGGCAGTATATAAATTGGAATCGTTTCTCGCATCCAAATGCAAGCCTACAGTTTTTACTGTGACCGAGGGATCGAGTGAGTTAAAAGTGGTTGAATTTTCGTGTGCAGATTCATTGCACAAATCGGGGTGATTGGAAGACCATTTTCGTAGATTAAAACTAGCTTTGGCCAGAAGAGCGATTAGATCAGAATTATTCTTCTAACCTAGGTGAAATTTTCGCCAAAATATGTTTAATTTTAAACGCTGCAAGTCCTTTCTGGAACAATTTCAACGACAGCTTTTATTCCATCTTCAATAAAATTTCACCAAATAGCATGTAAACTTTTGACAGCGGGAAATTTTACATGCAACAAAATTTTAACTTTAGTTTTTTCTGTGAGCCTTACTACTTCTTGGATGACGCTAAAAAGTAACGTATAACTCGAAGCAAGTTCTGCAGATGAAAATAGAATACAATCAAAATGGAGGTTACCAGTCCTTCTATAACGTAAAATGAAAAATCTTTATTTTTATTTTTACAGAAATAAATGTAAGGAGATTTCACGGAGAAAGTTCGTCCCGACGAAATAGTGGCTCACATGTTCAGCCACATGTTCCATATTCTCGCGCAGATGACACAAAACCTCAGCTACATCCTCACTCCATTCCTCACCGAATTCCTCGCACACTCAGCTCAAACGAACTGATCAAGACCATTCCTTATCTTCAAGGAAAAATTATTAAGGGCTGGTTAGATCCTACTGGAACATCCTTGGTCAGAGTTGAATTTTCTTCTGACCAATACGTCCCAGATCTCGAATATCTCAAATGGAACATTGTTGCAACCCTTTTAGATGTTAGAGATAACTTGAAATTTGTGGTATACGCACACATTAATGGAAAACTTTTGGGAGTGCGTGCACCAAACCCATCAGGTAAATGATTGTGGTATATGATTTTTGTTATAAGTAGCACCTCACGCATAGAAGGACAGATGCACTGGCTAGATGGAACTAAATCGATTATTTTCTGTAATTAAAAAAGTACTGTTAAATTGTATATTCTATTTATGTTAATTGATATTTAGTGATATAAAAATTGATAATTGTTTGCTTATGTTATTACGTTAAATTAGCAAAATATGTTGATGGCTGCGTGTTTATTTGCTTCCTCTCCTAAATATTCATGTTTTACTGATACTCTCAAAAATTAGTTAGCCCAACGCACCTCTCTAAGAAATATACACTTTTAGATAGGTATATCGACTTTTTTTAAACTTAAGCATTGCATTAGAGGCTATAAAGTTATGGCAAAGAAAGTTTTCCACATCAGATAATATACATACCATCATGATAATATTAAAGTTTCTGTTAGCATGTTCTTGATCAAGCATTATTTTTTAACGATAAACTTATTTTTACATTTACAGAAATTAAATAAGACATAATATGATAAATTCTAAACCCTGTTTTCTCAGTTTGATTGTTCAGGGACATGGCGTAGTGTAACTGTAGTGTGACGATGTGTATTTAAAAAAAAACGAGTAAAATTGCCACACTTACAATTGTTGCATCAAAACAGATTTTACCTTGTAAGTTAAAGACTAAAGATGTGTAGAAGAATATTCTCAAATAATAAAAAAAACTTTTAATTTTTCTTGAGTTAGTAGAACAGATATAACTTTCTACAGAATAATATTATTGTTCATGCAAAAACATGATGAAAGCAAGCAGTGCGGATTTGGCAACACTCAACAGCGCAGATGAATGTAGTGGTTGTGGTGTTGCTGCGTGCATCGATCAACTTTTTTTTAGCATTCATTTATGTTGCTAAGTTCCAAATTAAATTTAATTTAAAGAAATTAAACTTTTAAAATGTTAAGGTCAGAGCAGTAGTATCCAGATTTTTATTTTAATAAAAACTAATTTAATATGCTTAAGTATCAATTGATATCATCATATCGTTTGAATACATTATTAGTTCTATCTAGCCGCTTGAATGTTTCAGTATTTACTCCTGAGATTGATTTTTTATTTTTTTCAACTTTCAAATTTTTATTTTATTATTCAGCAGGTAGAGATGAACTAGAACCTAACGAATCAACATGGTTTATCACTTATATGGCCAGAAACTTTGAGGTAAAGCATAATCTTACCACGGGTCACGTGTCGAAAATTAGCCTTATGCCTAAAGATTTAGTAAATGATGCAAATCGTAATCGTCTCGTAACCCGTGAGGTTACTATGTTTGGTGTAAAAATTTTGCTGTACGAAAATAGTAAAGGAATTATGGGAGCTCAGGTTATCAATTAAGAGATTTCTATTGTGTAACATGTGCAAATGAAAAATTTGTAATATTTTTGTGACGTGTATTACTAAATAAAAACTTCGTAACTGAAAAATGCTTTTACTTATAAAATAATTTAAGAGTTTAGCAAGTCTCCAGACGGCAAGTCTTCTGCCGTGTGTTTTCACAAAAAGTCTCTTCCTCAGACATCTCTTCCACCAAGAAAGTCTCATTTCTTTCAAAGGTTCTCATGGGCAAGTCTTCCCCGAGCATCAATTCCTCAGTGCAATAATAAGTAACCGAAACAGGGTCTATCGATAGGTAATCCTTCCCCGGGCATCACTTTCCCAGTGAAATACTAAGACCGAGAGACTATGGCATAAAAGGGTGTGTTTTCTCCGAGAATTACTTCCCTAGTCCAATATTAAGACCAAGAGACTATGGCATAAATGGACACGTCTTCCATGGGCATCGCTTCTCCAGCAAAATATTAAGATCGCGAGACTATGGCATGCATTTCCGTGCAAGAAACCCCATGCATTTCCGTGCAAGAAACCCCATGCAATCCTTGCTCATATATCTCCTTTCAGTGAAATATTAAGTCCATGGTACTGTGGCATCGAGGGGCAAGCCTTTTCCCTATGCTAACGCTTCCAGTGATATATTAAAACCAATGGTTTATGCTGTCAATGAGTAAATGGGCGTTTCCAACCAAGTGTTCACAAATTCCATATAGCCGAAAGTCACTATGATTACCGAGAGCTTAAACTTTAGTACTGTGCTCTGGACGTATCGGACACTTTCTTTATCTCGTGAGTCTAGCATCTCACCAATAGTCACTGAACTTTACTTTATGTCCTTCTCATTATAGTAGTACATTAAATTTTTATAAGATATTTCCTTCCCTTTCAGGTAAAATATTTAATCGCGTCCTACTCAACTTCTCGTCTCCATTACTCTCTACTCAGACGAGTATCTTTTCAATTGATAACTACAATTAAACGACGTCAAATAATTTGATTGAATTCATTCATAATATTCCAAAAATATGTATTTTAATATCACTACCTCAGTAGCTTGTTAGTTTTGTAAGATACTTTTTTCTTCCCGAACAGAATGGATTCGATCTCAGAAATCACAAAAAATATTAAAAAACCTTTATTTCCATTTGTAATTACTTCGAATATAAAATACAGATATACATATATACAAATATGTGCGTGATAATTTTGAATTTTCACGATTTGAAAACTATTTTTCTCGAAAAAATAGCAACTGCGACATTTATAAATCTTACAACTTAAATTATCCTAATATTTTACGGTACATATAGAAACGTAATTTCAGTTCAGCCTTTTAAACACCTCTCTTTATCAAATGCTCACTAAACTACTTAAAATCCTACTCATAATTATTATTTGGTTGGGGCACCTAAGTTTCGAAACGCCACTAATGTGAATCTGTAAAAATATAGTTCAGGTTTATATGCAGTATGTCAGACAAGTTGGTTGTTAGTATAAGCTCTTGAATATTACTTTAATTTATGTGAAACAATGTTATATTTACTATTTTGCTTAAAACCTTCGTTGTCTCATCTATATGGTCTTGTTTTGTCCGGCATCTTTCATTTTTGACAGCATTCCAGTTCCTCTTAGAGTCTTTAAATTTTCTAAGGGCAGGCCCTGACAACCGATTTTTTTGAAATTGGCCTGGTGAGAAACGTAACCAAAAATTATCATCATGATATTATGATATATGATATATGATTAATTTTTACATGCTTTTAAAGGATAAATTTCACGAGTCATATCGCTGAATATCGTACTTGGTCTTGAGAATGGAATGCTTTCACGAGGTTTTTTGTATAAGACGGACATCGAAAAACCTAAGCTTCGTACTTTCTTGGAACCCACAGCGGTTAAAAGTATTCCAAGAACCGTGCGATGTTTGGATACTTCTTTATTGATCTTCGAAACATTGTTTAGAAGGTAGCGCTGGAGCCATTATGAGTCGCAAATCTTGTCAGGAGCTTTTGACATGGATATTATTGTTCAGGGGGTCCAAAGCTCAAAATATCCAAGGGACAGTAAGTTCAACATGATCTCTGAGCGTGGTGCCAAACAGTCCTAAAGGTTCCGTAGAACTTGTCGAGTATGCATCAAACATTTCCTTTGCTACAATTCAGGCATGGATATTATTGTTTGGAGAGTCCCAAACTACAAAATATAAAAGGAGCAGAGTGTGCGGCATGATCTCTGAACGTCGTACCAAAGAGTCTTCGAGGGTCCGTGGAACTCCTCTTGCGTCCATAAAAAGTGACATTTGGTCCCTCCCATCTCGAAACCTGGCGATTTTGGACCCACTGCCTAAGGATTTTATTTGATTAGGATATTAAAAACTATATTATACCTACTACATTTTTAGCCAATTTGACCGTGTTCATATTTTCCATAAATGTGTGGGGTCCTTTGCAGAAATTAAGAGGAAAATAATGGGCCCATATAAAGTACATTTTGGACAATGTCGAGACTGGAAATTTTCTTTGCAGGCCCAGCCATGAAGTTTCCTACACAGGGCATAGTTTTTAGGTCTTGAAGTTGGTTGTACAAATTTACACAAATTAAAACGGAACTAATGCGCCCATATAAAGCTCAATTCGGACAATGATGGGGTTGGTGAAATACTCCGCTGACTCCACCATGGTATTTGCCGCAGGGGGTGTGGTGTTCGAGAGTTAAATTTCGTTGCAAAAACTTGAAAAAATTAAGACGAAAATAATGAACAAAGTCGCGTCTGGCAAAATATTTCACTGGCCCGTCAGTGTTTTGCGAGAAATCAGTGACTACTATATAAAGAAATTCTCCACTAAATATTCAGCCCAAAAACAAGTTAAATTTTGGGCGTGTGGCGGGGCCAAGTGAAGTAGTCCTGCAAAAAGGGATATGTGGAAAAAGAGAAACGATCGCCAATGAGTTAGAATGAGAACGAAAGTGAAGAACAATGAGAGAAGAGCAAATGAAAATGGGCGTTTCCGAGTGTCGATGGTGAGAAACCGGAAAAAGCAAAAATTAGGTACCTGAGCATTTTCCATAAAATTTCAGTCAAGAAAAGTCACGACTAATTATTCGAGTTTAATGCATTTTCCGTTTGATCCAGATTGATCCTTGTTCGCACCACGATTTCACGATTTCCCTTGGTTGAATGGCCGCAGCTCTAATCAGCTTATGCTCGTGGACCTTCTGTCTCCTTTTATTCTTAGAAATGTAGTATACTTCCTCAGAGATGTTCTGCAGGATTTGTTATGAACCCGTGCCCGTTTAACAAAATTTTATACCCATGAACTATCATCCTAAGGAGTGCAATTTTGCAAAACTTTAGGTGGTTTGTCTAATACGTTAAGTACTCTCTTCCGACCACCAAGTACACTGTTGTTGCACCTAAATTCCCTATAGTCTATGATATCTCTTCTCCAGTGATTTTAGGGTGTGAAGTAGGTAAATAATATTTTCTTAACGCGGTGGACACAATGCGATTTTATTTACTCCTCGATATGTCAAAATTTGCTTTTCTCCACGTTGTTGGGATTATCTTTTATGTGATTCGAGGTCCCTTAGGAAACATCTTTCAATCTGGCTGAGAGCTCGATGAGCTGCCGCTCTTGAATTCCGTATATTCATAAAGCGGTTTTTAATCCCGGGCCAGGTTGTCCACGTTGCTCCCGTCGGCAAGAACTTTTAGTTTTTTATTTTAACGTCCGGATCGTAGAATCTAATTCGCCCGGTCAATCCATATATTTTGGCGGTGCACGTCCGTTAATTCACGTACCGAAAATAAAAGAAATTTCCGTCGAACTGGATGCATGTGTCCAGCGTTAATTTTAAGCATGTGAAAATCAGCATTTTGGCATTTTCGCTGAGCAGGCATGTGGCGTTGTTTGGACGTTACCATGTACTTTTGATGTCAAGCTATATGTCAGGCAGAATGTTTTATGAGGAGTGGGATAGACTTATGTGAGAATAGTCCTTAGCAGCGTGTCTGTATACGTGATAAAGTCAAGGCCTTCATAAGCAGTAAATGGGAGCAGGTAAATCAGAAATCAAGAAATTACCATCTTATCTAAAAACAATATGCGTTAGGGCTTTTAATCGGGGATGACAGAAAATCCAAGACAGGATACACCTCGTTCATCAAGAAAAAGCATGAAAGGTGGTAAAATACCTTAATGATTAATTGATATAAAGTGAATTTAAATAAAAAAGCATATTCTGTCTTTGGATTATTCCTTGAGGCTTGCTCAAGTTTAGCAGCGAACGACCTTGATTTGATCTTTATGCTTCGCGAACCGGTCGCCAGTTTCATATTGTGTAGGATCCAGTGGCTCTACTGTCAAATTTGCCGTCCCTCACTTCCTTAGACGTGTAAACTTGGTTTCCTATCTTTTCGTTTAAGGGCCGGAACTTGCGATCATAATATTCCTTATAATTCGAATTTGCCTTGATCCGATTTTTCGCTGCTATGTTTCGGATTTTCGATATTCTTACTATTAGATCAAGCAGGTAGAAGCCGTAAGTTGCAAGCCCTTCGCTTTGAGGAAAGGAGCTTGGAGTTCTCGCCACTCGACCGAAGACCAATTCTTAGAGTGTGCAATTGGTCGCTTCGTGTACTGACGTATCATATGCGAAGATGGCGAAGGGATCAATCGATCGCAGTCCCCATAGTTATTCGCGTAATGCTTAATATAATCTGTGAAGACTATGTGACTTATGTCCTTTCAAGGGCCCCGTTGGTCGGAGGTCGGTAGCCGGAAGTTGTGTTTTTTTAATTGTAACAGCTTGTCGAAATGCTTTATAAGTTTTCTCACAAAGCTCCTTCCCCTATCAGTTAGGATGCTTCGAGGTGCTCCATACTGAGGGAACAGAGAGAAGGCCATTATCAGGTATGAGAACCGCTATGCAGTACTTCCTAAAGTTATCCTGCATTGCCAAAATGTGGCGAATTCCATTTGGGGTAGAAAGTAATTTTCATACTGTATCAAGAGACACTTTGTCAAATGGTTCGGCTAGGGTATCGGTTATGAGCATAGGTTCGGGAGTTCTGGCTCGTACTAGCTTCTGCTCCAGGCAGCTTCGACAGCTACCGATAAACTCACTGATTTTTAATTCAAAGGGAAGGTGCCTCTACCTGCCAGGGACAGAGAACAACAACAATATTACTGTTTTGGAAGAAACTCGTTAATACTTCCGTTATATTGTTTTGAGTTAACGATCCTAGTACATCTCCGGAATTGGTCATTCGACAGAATGTGTGCTTGCCACGCTCTAGAGAGATGCGAAGGTTGATCAGACCTATAGTCGCGTCCTACCAGTCGATATTATCTTCGTGTCGCCTTTTTACCGTGATAGATTAGGTGTAATGTGGACCGTGGCGAATCTAGAATATCAAGACGTTTGCTGGCGCTGAGTAGTTTTGCAATAGGGTTCATTGGTTCGCAATCTTCTTATATAAAATGCACGTAATTGTCTCGTTTGTATATCAAGGGTTCAGACCATTGATGTGAAATGTTGGGACCGTTTTCAGTCCGGCAGGCTGTTTTTGATTTTACTTCAATGGAGTTTGGGAAGAGAGCTTCTGTATTTTGGGAATCGTCGGTGTATGGTAGATCCACGTTAATTAAAGAAAAGGAGAATGGACGGGGGCTCGTTGTTGAAGACTCGAATGTACTTCCGGGTTGCAATTTTCTTGGGTTAAACTCGGGCTTTCTGCTAAATAATGGTAAATAATGGGTTACTTTCTTCTAGTCCTTCGTCATCCCTAATCAGCTTCGTTGACTTGGAGTGTGACAACGGGAGGTCCATCGTTTCGTTGACATCGTCTTCGTCCTCAATACTTACGATTGTTGGGTGCACTTGGATTACTATCGACTCCGGAATTAGGGCTAGGTCAGCTTCTTTAATGTTTGTGGGGCCATCAATGCTTTATCTTGGTAATTTGTCGGCCATTTCATTGCCGAGGATTCCTTGTTATCTTGGGGTGTGTTCCCAAATTACCTCCAGGGGTTTTAAAAGGGTTTTCATTTTTTCGAATTCCAGGCAATTCTTAACAGGCTTGTTTTCATAGGTCTTCCTCTCGTTTTCTTCCCATTTCGGGATTCATTCAGTAGCGCTACTGATAAAAAATTTTGAATTAGTGTTTATCCTGAGTTTCTTTTTGCCAGCCTCATGGGCTTTCTGGGCTGCTAATGTTGCTCTCTTGATCTAAGGTGCGTTATTAGTCTGACGGCCCTGAATCCCAGCCTTCAGGTCTTCGTTTCGTCTACAGATACATTCACAGAGATGAAGGCTTACCAAGTCGGAATGCAACGTTATTTTCAATTCAGACTTTACGGTACCACTCTTACATCCGGATCAAATCCGGATAAAGGTCACAATAATCCCAGTTCGGACTTTTTTTATATTTCTCATCCATGTAGGGGGTGATGGTTCACTTATGTCTTCGACGTGAGCAACGGAGCCAACGTTTACACATACACTCACAGAGATAAAAGCTTACCGACTTAAAATAGAAAATTATTGGAGAGCCACAGTTAAATCAAATGTCTCTTTTATTTCGTTTTACTTAAGATTTTAAAACCCTACTTGGAAGAGCAATAAATGGTGGAATTCTGCTAAATGCTTAGGGGTCTGCGTCTTGGTCGAAATGAGACCCTTAGTGTCAAAATTTCACAAGGGATTATTGGATCTTGGAATTACCGGGGAAATCCGCGAAATTTTTCGGTTCCGCCTGGTACAATAAACCCTCGAAAAGGACGAAAAATCTTCGTGACTACTAAACTTCTCGGTCTTAAGTTCCTAAAGCTTGAGAATTTCCTTAGGAATCTTAGGGGTTACAGAAATAACCGATTAGGGTTCAGGTACGCGACCTTCAGTTTTTACCGCGACAGAGTTTTGCGCGAATTTTTCTCGAAGCCTCCTTCCTGGTCGGGTTTTTTATTTAATTTGAAAGTATTTATTATTCAAAAGTTCACCTGACTATTTACATTAAAACATGGTTTATATAATTGAAAATAATTATTAGTACCAACAAAAAATTCAGAAATTTTTAGTAAATTCACTCAGCTGCCTTGTAACAAAAGTTACTATTAGCGTAGCTGAATTAAGTCCAAAGCTAGGGTAGGCCCCACCGCTACCACCATTAGTTTGTTACGTTCGATTAAGTATCCTTTTTCATATCTCTCATTACATTTCTCATGTGCTACCTGGACTTCTAAAAAAACAATAATGTGATAACAAAAACATCATAAATTTACTGTGCGTGTGGAAGGGAGGCTTCTCCTAAACAAACTCTTCCGGTCAATCCATTAATCCCGGCGGTTCACTTCCGTTAATTCCCATGCCGGAAATAAAAGAAATTTTCTTTGACCTAGACGAAAGTTTCGCGACTTAAGGGCTAGATTACGCAAATAAAAGTTGAAAAGAATTACTTTGATCTTACGGTCCCGACTCAGGCGGACAAAAGTCTGGGTAGTTCCGGTCCGTAAAAAGTTGCCCAATTGATTGCGAATGTGACTTTCGTCTGATGCATCTCGACACTTCATAATTGTGGTAGTTCGGGTAGGGATTTTTTCAGAGTTGTAGAATTTGGACTAGGATGGTAGGTACACTTGCAGTTATGTTTCTAGGTGTGCAAAATTTGTTATACCAAAAGCCTTTGCTTGGATTTTTGGACCTGCGAGGCAGGAACCTCGTCATTTCAAGTTACAATTTTCAACTTGTTAAGTATTTATTATTGCCAAACTTAATTTTAAGCATGTGAAAATGAGCATTTTGGCGTTTACTTTTTCGCGGAGCAGGCATGTGACGATGTTTTGACGTTACCACGTGCTTTTGTTGTCAAGCTTTATGTCAGACATAATTTATTGCGTGGAGTGGGATAGACTTATCTAAGAATAGCTTAGAAAGAGGGAGAGAAGAGAGAGAGATAGAGAGAAGAGGAGAGAATCCAGTACGGCAAACCGTGGTGGTTAGTGTATAACACGTGGCTGTGAGCAGGAAAGAGACATAGCTATAGTAAGAAGGTTAGGATAAAAGAGGGCAGGATAGCGTGTTAACTGTAGAGGCTTGGAACTTTTACAGCGAGGAGAGCAGCGTGGACGTGCGTATGGCCGTGCGTGAAAAAATGCTATTTTAAGACATTGGCGAGAGGGAGAGTGCCTCGCACGTGTGTGTGTGTGTATGCTTGTCTAGCATGGCCACTGTATAGGTGCACCTTCCTTTGTTTCGAATTTTCATGATTTTCATTTTATGTTTAGAATTAATTAATGCTTTAAAATTTAATTTTCTTTCCTTTAATTCTAGGTGCAACATATTTTTACACATTCCTATATTAACATACATCACATGTGCTTGATCCACGCACATGCGCATTTTCGTAATCCACCCTAACAGAATCTAAGTGAATTTCGACAGAATATTTTTAAATTCCAAAATAAAATAAAAAAACAGAGAGAGAGAGAGAGAGATTGTCCAAAATTCAATTCGGGCAATTTACTCAGTTTATAAATTGGATTATAATTTTCTTCATCATTTGAGTTGACTCGCATGCTAGATCTCGGGAGCTCGGAATGACACGTACGCATTTCGCTATTAACGCTCAGGTTACTATGTTAATTTAAAATTTTAAAATTAGACTTGCTCGTAACACAAGAAGTTTTTGTACAATTGATCCTGTTGTTATTTTCACTTTTTTTTAGAAACAGCGAATGATGCTAGAAATTTATTTTATTATTTTTCTTCAAGCTTTAAAAAGCAAAGTAAGCACATTATTTCTTGATTGAAAAAGATCAATTTTTTTAAATATCATGATTTCAATAAAACCGTATATTTTTGCATTTTTTTCGTTGCTTATGCTTGTTTTAGGAAGCATGAGAGCTATCAATAAATCGAAATCTTTGATATGCTCCTTACTTTAGGTGGGGATAGCATTCAGTTGCGGCAAGGGAATAATTGAAGGGATTTGGTTGCTTTAGCCGGGAGTGAGAGGTCAGGGAAGTCATCGCTTTAGAATAGAAATAAAAGCAAGGATAAAAAGATGGCATACGAAATATCGTAACGGGGAGTGAGAGGGAAGGTTACTCTTGTTTTGACCCCGTATAGCTTCTGCTTTGATTAAAGCAGCCTTATGTTTTGCTAGGAATTTGTCTAATCTAGCCATACTTTTTGAAACCTAATTCCGACTGCCAGGAGGCCCTATATGAATCCGAGGACATCCTGCAGTTCTTGTTAGTTACTTGCACCATCGACGACCTCCATGCTTGTAGGCCATCCAAGTTGGGAGTAAGAGAGACAGAGAGGGAGAGAGAATGTCCCAGCAGGTCTAGTGTGCCTTGTCTGTCCGATAAGAGGAAGATAGACAGAGTGATGAATCGAACGTTGTTGTTCTTCTATCTTTTTAAATCGACATGTCGTTAGGTAATGAACCTAATGCATCATATTAAAATTAAATTCCTCAATATTTTAATAATTTTTTATTTCTCTTAATTGGCTCTGATTTTCTAACAATAGGAAGGTCAAGTCAGGCATGTCAGGCAATCAATCTATATACTGGGTTTACGCTGGTTACAGTATAGTCGAAAAAAATAACACTCTAGACCTCCCGCTGTGTCATTGAGAAATGGGACACACCGATATTTCGTTTACTATGGGTACAGTCACGGTGGTGGTTTGCATCTTCTCAGGCGTATGAAATGCATAATATTTTCAATTAATTGAAAAAAGTAGCAACAAGGCCATTTATTCACAAAAACTCTCTGTTTCAACTCGCATTTAGACCTTTATATTTTATGGTTAAAATAAGATATCAAACAATTCATAAAAGTCAAACTTTCGAAAATATGTTTTGTTAACCAAAAAATTTATTTTTAAATGACAAGTTTAATTTTCCAATGAATTGTTGAATTTTTGAAAAAACCAGATTAATTAAGACCTAAGAATTGGCAATTTAAATCTAAAACTATGAATTTTGAATCAATAAGATTAATTTTTTAACAAAAGACGAATTTTTAATAAAATATATGAATTTTAAACTATAAAAAATCAATTTTCAATCAGAAGTATCAATTTTCAACAAATAGTAGAATAGTTACAATGTTGTTTTGAATTCTCTGAAAACCTCGTTCGACGTGAAAGACGATTTTTTAACACCGAAGATACATTTTCTAAAAATTAAATGGTTAATTTTGCAATAAGGAAGGTAAATCTACAACCCAAAAAATACATTTTTAACAAAGTAGTTTAACTGTGAATCACATAGCTTAATTCATGACAAAATATGACTTTTGGACAGAATAGTTACATTTTCAACAAAAGAATTGTGACAAAAACAAGTTATATTTTTGTCCATTAAAATTTCAAATTTTAAAATGAAGAATAATTTACTTAAAATTTATAAAAACAACTGAACTGGTTCACATATACCTTACAATAAATTT
>JAAAKG020212392.1:0-22445 GCA_010014905.2 Druon quercuslanigerum | reverse complement strand
CCATTTTTTATTGAAAATATATTTTTTTTAGATGAAAATTCACTTATTTGTGTTAAATTGTATGTATTATTGAAAATTAAATTTTTTTCTGAAAATTTCAATATCCTACTTCTGGTTGAAAAATTAATTTTTAGTAGAAAATGTACATTTCTCAGTTAGAGCTTCAAATAATTAGTTAGAAATTTATGTATTTTGTTGAAAATTTGGCTTTTAAGTAGAAACTTAATTTCACTGTTTCAAAAAGTTATCGTTTTAGTTAAAAATTAGGGAAGAAAATCTTCAATCTGAGTGACTTTTTCTTTTGATTTATTTTACAAATTTACTATAAAATTTTATTAATAATTTGTACAAAAAAAGCTATTTTCCCCAATTACAATTAAGCAACAAAAAATTAGTGTTCTAAAGAGTTTAAGTGCTCGTAGAAATTCTCATGAGCATGGTACCACGCTCAAAAATGAGCTCGAACTTTATGTGCTTTGATAATTTAATAAGCATTTTAAGCATTTTGAATTAAGATCTGACCAATCTTATTTTCTATCTTTATGAATAATAATTTAAATACATTTAGTTGAGTTTTCAAATTAAAAGATAAAATTTGAATCTAAGAAATGAATTTTTAACTAAATTGATGAATCTTCAAGGAAAAATATAAATTCTGAACCAAATAGTTAGTTGAATTTTTGACCCAAAAAATTAATTTTCTAAAAAAAAAAAAAAACTTATTTTCAACAAAGTACATGAGTTTTCATGTAAAAAAGATAAATTTTCAACCAAAATTAGATTAGTCGAAATCTTAGAAAAATGAAGTTTCTACCAGAAAAAAACACGAATTTGAAACAAATTAATTTTTTTCTTATCAGAAACAAATTATTTTTTTGAACAAAAATAGAAGTATTAAATTTTCAGTGAAAACAATCGATTTTCAACAACATGAAAAATGGATTTTCAACAAAATAATTCAATTTTGGACTTAAAAGATAAATTAAAAAAATAAAATATACAAATTTTCAACTGAAAACAAAATAAAAAACAAGTTTTCAGAAAAATTATTTAAATTTTAACTAAAAATATAAATTTTAAATAAAAAAATGGAATAATTACATCTGTGGTTAAGAAAATTCATCTTCAACTAAAAAGAAAAGAATTTTTAGACAAAGAAATTAGTTTTTAATCATAGTGATAAATCTTCAACCAAAAACATTTAAAAAAAGAATAGCTTAATTTTCTAAAAAACAGAACATTTTTTAACGAAAAACATTACATTTTCATGAAAAAAGATCATTTTTTTACGAAAAATAGTAAAGGTAAAGTGAAGTTTTAACTAAAATGATAAATCTTCAACTAAGAAATTTAATTTTTAACCAGATACATGAATTTTCAACTAAAAATTAAAATTCTCTACCAAAAAAAAAAAATACTGAAATTTTCAGTTATTAAAATAACTTTTGAACAAAAAATTTACATTTTTAAAACAGAAATAATTTTTTACCAAAAAGATAATTTTTAACTGAATAGACGAATTTAAAACAAAAAAGATAAATTTTTGAACATAAATGGAATAATTAAAATGTTAGAAAAATTAATTTTTAACCAGAAAAAAACACGAAATTGAAGGAAAATATAAGTATTAAATTTTCAGTGAAAGCAATCGATTTTCAACATCAAAAATGGATTTTCAACAAAATAATTCAATTTTACACTCAAAAGATAAATTTAATAGAAAAAAATTTTTTTCATTAAATATATAAATTTCTAACTGAAAAACAAAACAAAAACAAGTTTTTAGAAAAATTATTTAATTTTAAACTACAAATATAATTTTTTAATCAAAAATGGAATAATTACATCTTAAGTTAAGAAAATTAATTTTCAACTAAAAAGAAAAAAATTTCCAGCAAAGAAATTACTTTTTAATCTTAGTGATGAATCTTCAACCAAAAAAATTTTTTTAAAAGAATAGTTAAATTTTCTAAAAAACAGAACATTTTTTAAGGAAAAACATTATATTTTTATGAAAAAAAGAGACATTTTCTGCAAAAAATGGAATAACTTTCAACCAAAACAGAAACGAATTTTTAACAAAAAAGTTAAATTTTTAACAACAGAAATTAATTTTTTACCAAAAATATAAATTTTCAAGCAATAACTTGAATTTTATAACAAAATATTTGAATTTTTAACAAAGTATACATGAATTTTCAACGAAATAGTTGAATCTTGAACTAAAAAATATAAATTTTTAACTGTATAGACGAATTTAAAACTAAAAATTTTTTTAACTATAAATGGAATAGGTAAATTTTCAGATAGAAAAAAAATTTTAACAAAAAAAACGAGCATTTTTTAATTTAGTAATTACATTTTTAATAAAAGTGATTAATTTTAAACTATTTTGAATTAATCTTTGAATAAAATGTTGAATTTTAATCAAAAAGATAAATTTTTAACTAAAAAAATAAATTTACAAATAAAATTATGAATGTTCAATTGGATGACTCAAATTTAAAAAAAATTGTTCGAACAAGAAGATTAATTTTCCACGCAAAAAAAAAGATTTTTCAAGAAAATACATAAATTTTACAGGAAAAAGTTCAATTTTAAACTCAAAATGTTAAAACAATTAATTTTTAACTAAATAATTGAATTTTCAACAAGAAAAAAGGTTTTGTCATTTAAAATGATGAATCTTCAACCAAATAATTGAATTTTTAACAAAGTAGTTCCACTTTTCTTTAAGTATTCGAATTTTCAATAAAAAATGATAAATTCTCAATGAAAGACGTGATATGTCGACCAAAAAGGATTTTAATTTTATACAAAAAATAGTTGCCAGCAAAAAAGGTGATTTTTTAAACAAAATAGTTTAAATTCTTGACCAAAAGATATTAATTGTTAACAAATTAGTTGCGATTTTTACCTATAATAATAAAATTAACTTCAAATTTAGTTTTTCGAAAATGCCCGTACTTTATCAGATTTTTCATGAACATTCCCTGACATTTCTGGAATTACCTGATCTGTAGCAACTCTGTAATTTTGAAAAGGATATGCTGATATCACTCTGGAATGTTTTTTTAACAATATATGCAGTGATTATGATGATTATTGTTATTATATTATGTTATTTGTTTAAATAATAAATGCTCTAAATTCTCTTAAGTGCACTATAAATGCTCTGTTCGAGCTTAAATGCTAAGCATATTCTCGAGAGCATTTGGTCAACAAATAATAACTTTCAAAATATCAATTTTCGAGAAAATTGCAACAAAGGAAAATTATTTAAATTTACAAGAGGAATAGGACTCTATTCATCAATTTAAAGAACAGAATCTTATTTTGTGTTTTTTTCATATTTTTGATTATATCATAAGATTATTACAGTTTATAAATCATACCAAACAATAGAGGAAACTAAGAAGAAGTAAATGATCTTTGTGTATGATCCAGAAAGAAACTATCAAGTTGCATCCTAACTTTTTAAATGTTTATGTTTTTTTAATCACCCTCATTAGTCTATAGAGAATAATGTTGTCTCTTCAATACCTCCAGTTCCACCTTCAGACTAAATATTATCGAGCAATGACCCACTCCCACCTAATCTTCATAGTAAAGCAAAAAAATGCAATACTTCCGATTGTATGGTTGTGACCAGAAAAAGCTGCGCTTGCGCTTTTCTTCCTAAAAACATTCCTTCTTTACGTAATTTCCAGAAACTAGTATAGAACTAATGTCAGAATGTGAAACGACTGATAAGCACACGAAAGTCCAAGTCGAGTGTCACAGCTCATATATAAGAATAGTCTAACAACAAAAGCTCCCATTATATCTGTTGCTCGTACACTTGAGTTTATTTATTGTCAGGGTCACTTCGCAGATCTTTTAAAAATGTCACTGCGATTCGCCTGCAGAGTCCTCCTCTTGTTTTCTCTTGCGGTTGCCGCCTACTCTCAGGGTAAATATTCCTGGTTTTACAGATTTTTAACAATTCAGTAACATGTAAACAAAATTCAATTTAGAGGAAATTCTTATGAAGACATGGAAATGATAACTGAATAAGGATCATCTTAAAATAACATTCCAAATAACATATCGAGGTGCTAACTTAAAATGATTCTTATCCAGCTGTCATTCCTATGTCATCATTTGCAGACAAAGTAGCTTGCAGAACTATGTGTGCATTGCAATATAACAAGTGTCTGAGAATTAATTATAAATAAATGACTTTTTTAAACGCATTTCAAAAAATTGTTGCCACTTTAAAAAAGTTTTACTTTTTTCTTTTAAAGGTTCACCGTCTGGAACTACCGGAAGTGGTAAAAGCAATGTTGTGGCTAATACTATAGCAGTACCCCCAGGAGTTAAAAACCCAAAGACAGCAGGAATTCTAGGAGAATTGTTCAAAGCATTAAGTCCACTTACACAAATTTTCCTACAGCTTGTTGAAAGTTATCTCAAAAATATGTATGGAAAATCACTGCCCTGCAGACTGGATTCTATTACGCCTTTGAAAGGCGAATGTACGGACTTAAAAAAGCCTTAAAAGAAAGTTAGGGAACTGATTTGTCCTTTTGTAAAGTTGCCGATTTTTAGAAATTCGCAAAAAAAATTCCAGATTGAGAAATATACATTTTATGTATAAGCCGATTGTATAAGGACAGTTTTGGTTTAATTCCTTGACTAAACACGTTATGTATTATTTAAATAGGATTCTTGATTTTCAAATATTACATGAATAAAGATATCAAATCGAACAGTTTTCTTCTCCTTATTTTCATTTATTAGTTATATAACAAGAAACATGCAAATATTGGAAAATCTGAGGAATATATTATTATAAATTTATTTCGTTTTACATTTTCACTATTTTGCTTCTCAATCTATTTTTAAAGTTTTATATTCCGTAGAGCATCTTTAATGATTTAAGATACCATTATTTTCGAGTAGATCATTTTAAATTAAAATTATAACTATATTCGAGTTCTATTTTATAGATTAAAAAAAAGTTTTTGATCAAAGCCGTCCTATAAAAAATTTGCTGCAATAATAATAAAAAATTAAGTACTTTATTCAAATTTCATTTCATTTAAAATATAGTAAAGTATATTCTAGAGAGAATAGAATGAAATTACAATAATATCACAGACTGATTTTGAAGGTACTAGCCAAAAAATTAAGAACATATGCTAAATTGAAATATATCAAAATTATTAGTAACTTGAAAAATTCATACTTTTACGAACTTGGATAATGACGCGATTATATTTTTTGCATTTTATAAAACAAACAAATTAAAAGATAGTAGATAATGGCGACAATTTTTTTTAACCTTTACGTAAACCGATAACTAATTTCCATGCGCGTTTAATATTATTATCTTTGATAAAAATGAATGTCATATGCCAAGTGCGATAAAACAACTTCCTGTAAGGTGGCATATTTTAGAAAAATGTTATAAAATATTTAATTTTTCAAAAAAAGTAAAACATAAAAAAAATTTATTTCAGGGTCTTGCAGCTCTAAAAAATATGTTTCTTAGCAGATAAGTATCTTTAAATTTTCTGGCTTTTAGATATTTTATTAATTTGTAATAAGTATCGATAAAATATATCTCTATATAAAACAACTTGACTGAAACTTGAGCTTCGAGTTTTTTCTTCAAATTCGTAAAATCTAAATTTCCTCGTATTTTTTAAAAGTATTATAAATAATTTATTGTCTTTACAGGAAACAATGTGTGTTTTCTACATAAACAGCCGATTAGGAATTTAAAATTTTAATAATTGCGATGACAGATTGGATAAAATATGTTATGCTGAAGACACACAAAATTTATTTGTTTAAACATTTAGCCTTCGATAAAACGATAACTGTTGTAAAATTTTTACTTTCAAAAACAAAGAAAAGAAATATAAAAAAATGAAACGAATTTTTTTTATTATTCTACACTTTCAAAATAGAACATACACAATTGTTTAAAAAATTGTATAATTGGAATTTGAATGACAAATTAATTTTTTTTAAATCACAGCATTCATGAAAATATAACCAAGAATTCAACCACCAAATTTAGAAAACCACCAAACAATCTTTCTATTCAACGTTCAAAAAAAAAATTCCTAAAAAAGAAAACAAAAAAATAAAAAGGTTGAAAGAAAAATAAGAAGACAACAAATGAAACCCCCTTTCTTTTTTATTTTTAATATTATCAAATCACAATAAAAATAATCTTCCTGCCACGTGGGCATATTCCCATTACGAGCTGCGCGCGCGACTGTTCGTTCTCGCGCTGCGCGCTCGATAATATATTTGTCTCGCGCTTCGAGCTTGGTCTTCTTATTTACCCCACATTTGTGCGCAAGCCTTTTAAAATTACCGATCGTAGCATCAACAACATTCATTTGGTGATTGTGAATTCTCTTTTGTTAAAGCTCCTTCGGTTTTAACGAACACATTCTCATCACGTATATATCAAATGTATATTGATTTAATTTTTATACCCCGGTCTAAGTCTGTTTATTCAGATATTGCAAAATAAAGTACAAAGCGTCATTTTAATTATTACTTTAATTTTTTTTCTTATTTTGCATTAAATTTTATTCCTGACGCCCTAAAATCAAAAAAACAAAAGAAAATTTTTTTCGCTAATATTTACTCTATGATAAAAAATATTGATTTTCTTACAAAATAATAAAGACAATTAAATAGGTATGTTTTTAATAGACATAAAGTTTCAAGAAATAACATATTAGCATAATATTTAAATAAAAATTCTTGGGATTTAAAATCACATTTCGCAATCTTTATTAATATTAATGAACTTAACTAGAATATTGATTATGAAAATATTTCTAGATATTTTTTTCAATTGTGGAAAAAGAAGTTCTCAATATTATTCTTCTTAAACAGTCAATACTTTAAGTTTTAGATTTTAAATTATTTCTTATTAGTATTAATGATTTTAAATAAAAATAAAATGTTTAGAAAAATACATTTTGTTATAAAAATAGTCTGAATAACATTGTATTCGCTGTGTCTTATCAATTTGAAATTATACGTAACAAGCATTTAATATTGCGATAAAAACAGTGGCTTGTGAGTATGGTTTCTTGTTCTAAATTTCAATAACGATTCCTGTATGCATACAACTTATATATTCTCCTAAAAAATTTAGCACAATATCTTGCATATTATTTAGGCTATTTAAAGTTTAATTGCTATTTATTTATCAAATTTACAATTTATTTGTAAACAATAAATTCTCGATTAATGTTGAAGCAACCAAAATATTGTGTTGCTTCTGTGGCAACTTAATTATTTCTGTGGTCCAAATGAAACCTTTGTTTTGAATTGATTTTTCTTTGTTTGTTAACAAAAATTCGTGAATTCTTGAAAATTATATTTTTTTATCGTTCGATAATTTTTGAAGCTAAATATCTTTGAAATCAAGAATATTGATCTTCCTCTACTACTAATTGTCGTAGATATTCAGAAACTGAAAATAATTGTTACTAATTGCTACTAATTTATAAAAGATTTTTCGAATTGAATTTGAAATATTTGATTAGGAAGGAATATAAAACTAATAATTATTACACGAAACTCCATTTGAAATATTTAATCCTAAGTCCAACCATAAACCAAATCGCGAAGTAGGATCAGAGTAACGTCAAAAATCTATTGTAACATACACTAAGAATTTTTTTTTTAAATCAAGCAAACATTTGCCTATCCCTGTACGAAAGAAAGAATTTGTTTTTAATGAATAGCAAATTATTATATTCATTCATCATTTCATGTTGATGAGCAACTTGCTTCAGTAACATTGCATCTTCTCAAATCAACCAAGAATTATTCTAAAAATCATCAAAGCTAACGGATACTTACATACATTTCCCCTAATCGTTCAGAATAGTTAGATTCATATAGCATATTTAAAAAAATGTATTTTCAAAGTCGTTGAAAGACCTTGAAAGCTAACTTGCGAAAATTATTTCTTTAAAAACCCCGATAAGCAGATGCCCTTGTGTCTTCAATTCAAACAAGTTATAAGAGTGGGTCTTGAAAATGCCTATCAGCATTGTCGAGGTAAATTGTCCCTAATTATTACCCCTTGTGCTTCCCCGCTAGGTGTTTTTGTATGCGTGCTACCAAAAATTAAAAATGAGTCACATTCATCGATACGGCGTTTAGACACCTAATCCACCTTGAAGCGCCAATGACGCTTCTTCAGCTCTATTTAAAGGCAGTAACGAAAACTGTCGTATACTCTTGTAAAAAAGAAGACGCTACAACAAGGTTACATTACAAGTTTTCCTAGTCTAACCAGTTTCACTGATAAGACCACCCCACGTCACAAATTGCAACGGGCTTCAATATAGTTAGATAATTTTCCTCGACTCGTTTTCCCCCAAGAATGTACATTGCCAGCACATTCCTCAGACCGATAACTCCCTTGCATGGTAAGAGATGTACCTTGACCTTCCAGGTGTACATCAGCTGTTTCTACTTTTAGAAACCCCCTCCATATTTTGCACGCTTCACGTACTGCTTAAATTGCATGTTTTTCATACAAAATATTTGCGCAAATAATACTTAAGATAGGAATCACCTAGCGAACATAAATCGGAGAATAGTCCTTTAAAGAATTGAAATTGTAAAAGTTAAAGTCATTGAGGAAGAAGATCAGAAAGGGGATAAAAGATAGATTTGGCTATTAGAGAATTAAATAAATAATAATTATGAAAACGGTAGGTATGTTGGGGGTAAAGAGTAGCTTGAGTGGGGGGAGCTTTAGCAAGGCTATGACCATTTGTTAACTAGACTTCTCTCTGCAAACAGCAAATGGAAATGAAGACAATGGCAACGACCTTCTTGGTCCTCGGCCTCTTGGCTTGCATCCTTAACATCTCTTCAGCTGATAATTCGACAGTTTCTACAACTAATAAAGCCACCCAACCTGGTGGTACTTCTGGTAATTCCACCACATCAAAACCTCCATCAAGTTAGTGCTTATTTTAAATTAACGAGTCCAATTAACTTCTGAAGATAACCTAACTTTCTTTTCTTTTTCAGCGAAGGATTTGGCAAAGGCAGCTAATCCAGGTTTCGAAGCATCAGTGCTAGAGACACCAGTGAAATGGTTGCGGAATTCATTGTACTACATCATATATGAACCTTTATCTCTCGCTCTTAGCGTTGCAATAGCACCTATTACTCTACCATTTGAAGCTGTCACTATACCATTTAATTTATTATTTGGTAACTTTCTGAAGCCCGTTTATAGCTTTATTGGCAATCAATACCAAATGATAAAGAATGCCATCTGGTGGATAGTCTTGGAATCCATCAGCTATGGATCAGGAGCTACAGCTGATACTATTTCTACGGCTATGCAGCTCGCTTTAGACGGCATTTTACAATTCTTTACTGACATTGGACTGCCTTTGGCCAACTCTGCTGAAAAGCTTTCTCAACTTACGGACCTAGCAGCCAAGATCAGAAGAAAGAGGTCCGTTATGAGTGCTTTCGGCAGCCTAGGAGGTGGAATAGGACAAATCATCCAGTTTCCGTTTATATTCATGAGCAGCATTTTTTCCATCTTCACATATCCATTCAGGATGATTTACGGAGTGGTAACGTTTCCCTTTTATCTTTTATTTGGATCATCTGATAAAGGAATCTCGCCTTTCACCTTACTGTTGACAGATATGAGCACCAAGGAACTCACGAACAAGGTGATCGAGGCAGGCTGGGAATTTATGAAACAGACTGGTTTTCCCGAATTACATGGTATAGCTCAGCAAATTTTGAACAGCAATATGTTACCCAAAAATATAAAGAATATAATTACGGAACTTGACTCTGTTTATTCAGTGGCAAAGATGGTCGGATATGTCCAATAAATCTTATAAAGTGCAATGAATAATTTCGTTGATAGAAATAACATTTATGTATATGTTGCAGAAACTTAATAAAAAATAGCTGTATTAATTCTTGTATCTTTATTTACAATCTTAGGGATATCTAGCATAAAATATTTTAATAAAGTAAAATATATGGAAATATTTCTTAAGGATTAGTCTTTTTTTAATAATTACTTAGTCCAAGACTTTTAAAACAAATGTTAGTTATTTCAAAGGTTCAGATTTAATTGAAACCTAATTCGGAAAATTTTGTTTTTAGAAGATCAATTTTCTATCTTATATCTAAATTATCTTTCATATTAATCTTTCTTAAGAATTTTTCTTAAATTCTTACAATTTCTTAAATTATTTTTTTTAACTTATGTAGCAAAAGAAAAGGAGAATAAAGACAGAATTGTTCTTAGAATAGTTAACTTTATTGTTATCTCGGATGGAACATTTCATCAATGGTACAATTTTCTCAATAAAATTCACGCTATTATCACCATTAAAAGGTTGCACTTGAAATTTTTTGTAGCTCTTAAAATATTACGCTTTTATGTCTGGATTTCCTCCTAATAGGACATCTAACAGAGGCTCAAGCAGTGCTCTAACCAGCATAACTAACAGCTTTTTGAGAACTTGGGGCACGAGCAAATCAGGTAAGGCATTTATAACATTCTCCAAGAGTTGAGACAGCCCGCCATTCCGCGTAATTCCGGTACATTGAAAACCCTTGTCCAAGCTAACAAGGCAGGGCAGGGAACCACCCAACAAACGAGAAAGTGCTCCATTCGTTAAAAGTTCCACTGCAATAATTAATTCCACTAAAGATTCGACAACACCTGATAGAAGACCTCCAAGAAGTGGGATTTGTTGGACGAAGGATAGAAGGCCTTGTAGCAATTTTTGGAGACTGCTTGTATCTGGTCCTCCCAATCCTGGAGCGTCAGATGGACTCGTGCTTGAATTCGCAGCTCGCTTCACAACTGAAACAATAGAAAAAAGTAAAAATGATTAGGTATTTGTATATAAAGGAGAGTTGTAGAGGAGAAACAGAAGAAGGAAGATTGTAAAATATCTGTTAGATGGTCAGATGATGAAATTCTTTTTTTCGTGGTTATTAATTTTGGAATGAGGTTTATCTTGAACAACATTTAATAATTGAACAATATTTGATATACTCACTACCAGCATGTACTGAATAGTTCGATATAAGTGCTAAAATGAGCAGATATTGGCCCGAGGACATCCTCATGATTGCGGATTGTGCAGTGAAACTATGAAACCGACAGTCTAGGGTCAACCAATTTATAAGCATATCGCTGGCTGCCTAAGTAAAGAAGTTCATGTCGCTATCTATCGGTATATTGCTTTGGTATTGGCTTATGTGTGTGCATAAGCAAAAATTTACAAGTATTAGTACACATACGGAAGAGCGGGGCAATCGGTTATCGGTAACCTTGTTGTGTTCCATGATGTATTTTTATGCAACATTCGGCCTTTAAACAAAATATTTGTAACAATTTTGCCGAATTTTTTAATTTTGTAGCGGTACCGGAGAAGAGAAATTGAGAGGGATGAAAGTTGAGAATTTTATACAAATAGGTTGTTTTTATGTTTCTCTTGGGTTTGATGGTCCTCTTGCCTGTTTTGTTTTGAAGGACCTGAATGTATGTTTTACACATACACATAATTATTTGGCTGCAAGAGAAGATGAAGTTTGCCGCGTAAGGAAAATTTTTTTCTGCAAAGGGATTGCTGCTGAGACCAATGAAAATTCTCTTATCCTTAAATTTAAGAGGAAATTCTATTTACGTCAAAAAAGATCCTTTTGTTAGAATAGGACATTTCTCTGAATGTCCTTTAAATCATTTTTAAGTTGTATACCAATGTTAATATATCCAATCAATTTTTAAACAAATTTGTTTATTGAATCCATAATGATTGGATTGTGTTCAGATATAATACTAAAGAAAAATTTTATTGGGATTCAGAAGCAAGTCTAATTTGGAAAACTTTTGATAGAGTTAATTTACCTATCTTGTTATACTTTAAACAACCGATTTTGGAAGAAGATTGCAAAGCTTATAAATTCTGCTGTTATAAATTTACTTTAAATATTCCTAAATATATATTCTTTCACGCTTACAAGCAGAAGGCGCACTAAGAATAATTGTTAATGGGGACAACTAAACATGTTGCTACAGAAGCAACAGAATATTTTGGTTGTCCTTACAAAGTTGTTATGAAACTATCACGAAAATTTTATTAAGACAACGAAATTTTTGTTTAAATAACATAAATTCTGTTGGACAACAAATATATTTTGTTCCTTCTATAGGAACCAAATCGTTTTGTTGTCCCAACCAAACATTTTTCTCATTCTTTAGTGTTTTAATATGTTTTAATATTGTTTTCAATCATAATAATAATAATAATAATAATAATAATAATAAATAATAATAATAATAATACCAATGCCTACTTTTATTAAGTTAATTAGTTAATAATTCAATTATAAAAGTTCTTTTTTAAACATAAAATTTAGACAACTTTTGAGATTTAATAAGGAAACAAGTGATTATAATGCAGGATTTTAAATAATTTATATTAATACCTCATAAGTGAAATCCAGTTTCGCGATCCCTGAGATATGCAGTTCGCTTGAAAGTTCTGTAAAATGGTTTTACACTCTTCAGGCGCTCAATTTTTCGATAAAAAATTATTCTTTATTTAAAATTATGTTTATAATTATAGAAATAATACTTAATAGAAATGTATTGCCTCAATTAAATACAATTATTTTCTATTATGGTTTATTTAAAATAAAATTAAGTTTACCTGTGTAAAAATATTGATTTTTGGTATACATTTTTTAATTATTTGTAACATGTTTTACAAGATTGTCCAAAAATTGTAAAACATATTTTTTTGTTTAAATCTGTAAAAATGCAGAAAATTATAAAATAATTCTACAGTAACCTACAACGTTTCTTTAAAATTTGAACGATTTGATCAATTTTACAAGTATTTATTTAAACAATTTTAATTATCCATTTCAATTTCTCTCTAATACTTTTAAAACTTTTTACCTAATATTAAAATGTTTTGAAAAATAACAATAATTTAAAATAAAGTAGATCAAAGTGAAAAGTATCATTTTTTCACAATAAGTGATAACAGTACGAAAATCTAAAAATGTTCAAAGCCACCCAAATCTAACCAATTTTAGGCCCGACATTCTTTAACGTCCATGCATTCCTTAACGTCCATTCGTTTTTTAACGTCCATGCATTCTTTAACGTCCATGCATTCTTCAAAGTTCATGCATTCTTTAACGTCCATGCATCAATTCAATTAAAGAATTTTTTTCTAAAATCAAGAGTACACGGCTGCCATTTTGAATCTGACATTTTTAATTTTAAATTTCTGATGTCAAATTTGTTAGAGATTACAAAAATGGTGATATATGTACTTTGGAGAAAAAAACATTTTTAAGGCGCTATTTTAAATCCGCCATTTTTAATTTTTTTAAATGCCACATTACTTTTGAAAGTGCGTATCAAGTAGATAAATTTGCGCTTTTATTCGTTTTGATTGGTCAAACCAAATTTTCAGGCTGCCAGTGATGCGCTTAACGTGAAATGTCCCTTTTATGTTTAGAATGATTGTTCCCTAAAATGGTCTCTAAAAGCGTTTCTAACCCCACGTGCCTCATATTACATTTGCCCTTTGCTATTTCTCATGCTGCCAAATTCTGTACTTTTACTTACATCCATTTCTTTATAAAGTAGTTTCTTGCTTCCTTTAAAGTCGTTTTGTATTTTCTTCTCTTTATCTGCTCTAATTTTATCTTTACTTTCTTTAATCAATCGCTTGAGTATCCTCTTTTTGCATTTGTTATTATTTATACGTCTATCTCTTTCCTCATCGCTAAGACCTGCCATGTTCAAAGTTCTCCTATACACTTTTTTTGCTTTTTGGTCAGCCTAAATTTCATTATTTCACCATGCATCACCAGACATTCTTCCTACAACTGCAGTACCACACACTTCGATCGCACATCTAACAATGATATCCCGGAACGAAGCCCATGCGCGTTCTATATCTTTATTTTGTATAAGCATAAGCCAACTAATTTATCTCCATTATATATTGTTTTTGGAACCCCAAAGTTACCTAGTACTCTTTCTGTATCCGGATTTTGAATTAGCACCCATCAATTCATGTCTCCTAGTAGAAATATTCTTTTCCCATGATCGCAAATATTTATCGTAGCATTTAAAGTGTCCCCGAAGGCGTCTTTTACTTCTCTGGGATGACTATCAACTGGCGTGTAACATGCTATGATAAATAATCTTCTGATTCCTACTGCCATTCTAGCACACAGCAATCTGAGAGATACAAAATCATGATCTCCGAGATGCCGCTTCGCTCTTTCATTCAAAATCAGACCTACTGCTTGTCTACGATATGTTTCACTATTTACTACTGACCATATTTCAAATCCGCCTTTTAACTAAAATTTTCTCAAATTGAAGTTAAAGTATAATGTAATGTTATTAGTAGGAGTTATTAGTATAAGAAAACAAAATTTTTAAAAACATCAAACTTAAATTTTTTTTCCTTTGGAGTTCTATGTATCGATGTATGCTTAAAAAGGACACTTTTCATTTAATCATGAGTTTGATCATTCTTCAAACAAAAAAAATTATATACTATCCTGCCATGAAAATGATAAAATGGGGAGGGGGATTACCAGAAATCGAAAGTCGAATTTTCATAGGGCTGAATTTAATGCCCAATTCTTCAACATAAATTTTTCAACTGAAAATTTTTGTTTAAACTTGATGTCTCTTAGTTTTGTTGAAAATTGATTTTCCTTACTGGAAGAATAACTAATCCATTTTTGGGCAAAAATTTAATCTTTTTTAATTAACAATTCTACGAATTGGTTAAAAAGTTATCTTCTCAAGTTAAATATCCTTCTTTATTAATAAAAACTTAATTTCCTTCGTCAAAAAGTCATCCTTTTGGCGTGAAAATTAATTTTTTGGTTAAACATTCATTTATTTTGGTTAAGGATTGGATAATGAATCTTTATAAAAAAATTAATTTAGGAAAAAATATTTGAAAATTCAGTATACATAACAAAATAGTTAACTTTTCAAGCCATTATTAGGGTGTTTTATAAAAAAATCGAATGTTAAAATAGAAAAAAAGGAATGTTGCATAAAAAACGTTAATTTGTAACAAAGTAGTTGCATTTTTAAATAAAATATACAAATTTTGAACCGGAAATGCAACCGTTTAATATTCAGTTAAGAAAACTAATTTTTGAAAACAAAAACAAAATTTCAAAAAGTTAAATTTAACTAAAAAATAAAATTTTGTAACAAAATAGTTAAATCCTGAACCAACTTATGAATTTTTAACACACAAGGTTAATTTTCTAACCGAATAAATAATTTTTTTATGAAACAGCTACATTTTTAACGAAAAAAATTATTCTGCAGCAAACAAGTTAAATTTGCAAACAAATAGTTTAATTGCCTACCAAAGTAGTTGAATTTTCAAATTAAATTTTTAATTTTGAACAAAAAATTTTTGAATACGACAAAAAAGACGAATTTTAAAGAAAGTAATTGCATACTCAACAAAAACGAAATAATTTTCAACCAAGTGGTATTTCGAACTAAAAGAGATGAATTTCGATCTATGAAGATTAATTATTTACAAAAGAAGATGATGTCTTAACAAAATACACCGAACTCTCGCTTTCAGTCATCCCGATCTCCGCCTTTTTAGAACTGCTTGATCATATATATATATATATATATATATATATATATATATATTCCAATTAGAAATCAGTCTGGCGGCCTTCACTCATTACTTGTCTATCCCCCCGACATCAGTCCGAGGCCATTTGAAGGCAACCCTCAACACTTGACTGAAAGCGAGAGTTTAGTGCACATGGATTTTTAACCAAAAATATCGATTTTCAATTTAAAATATTAATTTTAAATCAGGAGTGGAATTCTTGCATTTTCAGTCAAAAAAATTAATTCCAGAAAGAAAGAAATTTTCGGCATAATATTTCAATCTTCCGCCAAAGAGTTGAATTTTCATCTTAAAAGATGAATCTTTCTTAAAGAATAATGTTTTTAGAAAAGATTTCAACATTCTACTAAGACCTTGAATTTTTAACCAAATAGTAGAACTTTTAACTATTCAAAATTAATTCCGAACCAAAAATATAATGGTAGACTGTTCAGACAAACAAAATTTTCTTTTAACCAAGAATAGTCGGATTTTCTTATTAGATTCTATTAATTCAGTTCAAATTTAAACGAAAAAAATAGTAAAAGCAAGCACCGTGTCTCCGAAACCTTCCCTTCCCTTCTTTCACTAGTTCCCCTTCCTAAAATTCAATTGTCGCTTGACCTACCTTCGCCTACGTCTTCCTTCACTATTTCCACCTCTCCTCACTTTTTCGGCTAACAATGCCCTTTCTCTACTTACTTTCCTTGCTATCACTTCCCCTCTCCTATCCACTTGCCTTACCATACTATACCCCCTTACTTCCCCTAGTTTACCCTCCCTAATTTCACCTTATTCCCCAATCAGACTTTCCCTTACTTCCCCAGTCTGCATTTCCCTCACTTCCCTTCCTCTCATTTTCTTCAATCCCTCTACTTCCCTTCTTAAACTCTAACCATGACTTCCCCACCCTGACCCAACTTCTATCTCTACTACTTCAACCTCTCCTAACTTTCCAAGCTAGCACTTCCTTCCTCCACTCATCTTCCTGGCTATCACCTCATCTCTACTATCAATTCCCCTGGCTCACTCAAACACACTGCCATACTATATCTGCCCTCGCTTCCCCCACTCCACTACCCATAACTTCACCCTACTTCTCCTCAGATAATTTCCCCTACTTGCCCACTCCGAATTTTCATCACTTCCCCTTCTCCTACTTTTCCTTCCTGAAACTTTCCCTGCAACCCTTATACCACCTACTCCCCCTCTCTAATTTCGCCTCCTTGGAAAAAAGCAGGACGGATCAACGGATGGACACTAGGGTCCAATAATGCATTAGAATTTTTTTTTCGAATTTTTACTAATTAATTTCATGAGTCTGCTAAAAAAGGAATGCGTTTTTTTCAATGATATGTTCTTATACATTATATTTAGAATTGACAATATTAGGTATATTAAGTTGATACTCAATATTTCTCTTCAAGATTTCCTATAGAAAATAGATGGATAATTTTTTTTTATTATTACCCCCAGTCCCTTATAAGTCTGTTTTATTAAGGGTTTTTTACGGTCTTTTCAATACAGATTTTTTATCATAAATATTGTAACATTATCTTCCTATCAACCGGGGATTATTGTTGATCTTTTACAATTTTCTCAAGTTAGTCATTATTTCAGTTGGCTGATTTCAAAAAACGATCTTAAATTTCACCAAAAATTAGATTAATTTTTGGTAATATCAGTGTTTCATTTTAAACTTATCTCAATGATATTTATTTTCATCAAGAGGTTCCTTTAATTTGCGTTTACTGTTTCCTGCTCAGTAAATTTCAACCAACAACATGAATTGGTTTCAATACTTCAAGGACCTTAAAACTAGCCCTAACCATTTTATAACTAGACTTGAAGAATAAATTAACGATGGACTGTGAATCCACTCAAGCGAGATATGATTGCGTATTTTGAATTATATTAACTTATTAAAGAGAACCGGATTGGATTCTCCTTCAATATAAGTAAAAGGCAAGAACCATTCTTGCACTATTCATTTCTCAAGAATCAAACTAAAAATGCCCCTTAATATTTCACTAGCTAGTGCGACCATGCACAGCGAGGTCTTTATCGTTAAATAAAGTGCAAATTTGTTACAAGGATGTCGCACACACCACATGATCATTTACAAAAATTCCCTCACTAAGTGCAAACATGCACAATTAGGTCTCCACTGAACATGAAGTGCAAAGTCATTACAATCATGCATATATTAAAAAGAAATTAAATTCCCAAAAATTTATTCTACTATACTAATTCAAAATGAATCAGGATAGTAACCTCGAAGTAACGTTAAGAATAGTGAAGGAGAATCCTGAGTAGTAGCTTTCTTTGAATGATGCTTCTTTTTACTTCAAAGCTCTATCTTAAGTGACAGGTAGTATGAGAGATCAAGAGAGTTGTTTCATCGTAGATCGTTCAATAAGAAGAGAGACCTGGTACTAATACCGGGATCAATATATAAGGTGCATTGGTCCCACGCCATCCCCACTTATTAGCCGATGGCGCACGCAATCGGTCGCATGATCGAATGAATTGGTGGACCGGGCTCTTGAGCCAGAGGCGTATCAATATAAGTGTTCGCCCGTAGTTTTATGATTTTATTTTAATGATGACAATAGGACGGACCGTCTAAATATGATACTACATTCTAATTCTAATTAGATTTTTATATACATTGTTTAAACAATTTTTAATTGTTTTAAGCGATTTCCTCTTGGAATAGAGTTAGGAAGTCGCGGTTAATTAATGAATTAAATATAAATAAATATAATAATGAATAAATAAATATATAATATAAATTTATAATATATAATTCAGGTTATGGAAATTTTTTAAAACAATTTATTATTATTTTCAGTAATATTCTCTTCCAATAATGCTGGAAAGTTACGGCCTTTTGCACAAATCTCAAGTTTTTGTCCACCTATTTAGAGCAAGGTAACAATTATAGAAATTAAAAAAAAATTGCTTGAACAAATTATTATTATTATTGATTACTATTCTCTCCTATAGCAATTGTAAACAGTGGAGGCTTTTCCGGAAATTTTCCGTTTTTTGCCTACTTTTCACTTTTTATAATTTCTTGTAAAACTTTTCACTTAGAGCAAACCGATAATGAATTCAATTAAACAGACACTATTATATAAGCAATTTATTATTATTTTGAATAATTGAATAATGCTGGAAAATTGTGATTTTTTTTAAATATTTAACTTTTCGCCCACCTTTTCCTTAAATAGAGGTAAAAATTAATTAATTAATTCAAGTTAAAAAAAGAATTGTTTAAACAATTCATTTTTAAAAAAATATTCTCTCTGAATAATGCTGGTCAGTTGCTATTCTTTCTGAAATATTCAACTTTTTGTTTACCTTTCACTTAGAGCAAGGAAAAAATTAATGAAATTTAATCCACTTATTTGTTTAAACTAATTATTATTGTTTACAACTATCTTCTCTTATAGTAATGCTAGATATTTGCAGTATTTTTCTGCAATTTTCCACATTTGTCGGCCTTTTACTAAATGAGGTAATAATTAAAGCAAGTTAACAAACATAATTTTTTCAACAAATTATTATTGTTTATATCTATCTTCTCTTAGATAATGGCTAGAAAGTTGCAATCTTTTTCAAAATGATCAACTTTCTTTGGCTTTTTAGTTATAAACAAATAATAAAAAAAATAATCTTTTTTTTAACAATCTCTTTCTTTTTATGAATATATATTTTTGAAATAAACAAGTTATTATAAGATGAAAGGGTGAGTCGAAAATCACTGAAAATATTGTCAAAATATCGTTTCTCAATGGCCCCAAGGCTCAATTTCTAGATTTCTCCGAAACTTATGTTAAGCAATTTTACTATCAATTGTGAATTTCATCATTCAGGACAGTGAGAAAAAAATGCGGGTTTGTTGTAATAGGCAAAGATAACTTTGCATGTGCCCATCTCTTTTGTTGTTATAATTCCATTTTGATCTCGCAAGTAATTTTGTTGTAAAATTTATTTCTTAACAATTTTCCTTACTTTCAGCTGACAGTTTAAACTTATTTTCAATTATCTTTATGGGCAGTTTTTCAATCCATATTGCTCAAGTGTTCTATTTCTAGTTTCTGTGTCGACAATTTGTGAACGGTCACTTAACACCTACAGATGTAAATGGAAAATTGTCAGTCACATGCAAATTTTGCAGTGATATTTTTTAAGACAAGGCTGCTGATACCAGATTATTAGAAAAAAAATATTAGGAAAACTAGCTAATAAAAGATACAGTGTCTTGCTCTTTTGCACTTTTTTTGCAGATGCACATTATATTTTCAAGATGGAAAAATTTCCATCCTAGAAAGCAAACTTTCTTGAATCGAAAGAACTGTCTTCTTGGATAAACATGAAAATTTTGTTCGCATCAAAAATAAATTTTGGTTGATTCAAACAAATATTTTATTGGCTCAACAAAATTTTGGTAATGTAAAAAAATCCTGAAAATAAAATTACAAATTTAACGACCAAATTTGGACAACCACTACAAAATACACTACAAAACGTTGTTTTTCTAAAACTTCGTCTAAATGGCATTTTGTTATAGTTAATAAAATAAATATATTCAAAAGTATTTTTCAGTTGTATAAACAATAAATTATTATTTATTTTCAGCAACCTTTAATTGGTTGAATATGTTTGTATAATATAAAAAAATTAACCAATGTTGTTAAATATTCCCTTCAAACAACAGTAATCATTTTTATAATATTTTTTGTATCATGTAAACAAATTGAATTTGTTTGAAAAGTTAAAAAATAATCAAACAAAGTTATTAAAGATTCCACAAAAGAAATATTGATTATTTTAGTAAAAAATGAAAAAAATGAATTAAAAAAATATGATTTGTTTAAATAATTTTAATTTAATGAACCAAAGTTAATAAATATTTCATTAGACAAATATTAATAGTTTTAAGGGAAAAACGAATTTTCGTAAAAAGTTATTTAAACAAATATCATTTGTTTAAAAAATGAAAATTAATTGACCAATATTGATAAATGTTACATTAGACTAACAAAAATACTTTTGAGTTAAAAGAGACTGTTAAAAATAGGATCCTATTAAAAACAAGATTGAAAAAAAAATTAGGCAATATCTTTTTTCGGATTTGGAATGAAATGGGGAGGGATATCCTTGCCCGTTAACATGAAAAAAAATTTACCATGCATTTTTTAAATAAGTTTTTGAATATCGTCCGGAAATTTTATTTTAATTAACATAAAAATAAAAATTTTTGTTTTGTTTAGAAAAAAATTATATTTAGAGGTGTCGCAAGCCCCATGAAGTTTAACACGTATTTCCCATAAAAAAGACGTTTTTGTAACATTTTTTCAAATTTTTTTAGCTTTTTGTCGCATGTTTAATTAGAGGGAGGTTATAGTTGAATAATGTTAAAAAACATTAATTAAGTTTTAACTTTTTGTCTACCTTCTTCCTAAAGCGAGTCAACATTTAATTTGATTTCGCAACAATAATTTTTAAAAATATGAAATATTTCATTGATTCAAAAATAAAAATAATAATATAAATTATTTAATTTTTAGTTTAGATGATATACAAATTTTTTAAACAAAATGTATTTTTTTTATTGATATCGAAAAAAAGACTTATTAAGAATTTTGGAAAAGTTTCGAGATGAATAAAAATGTTTCTAGGATTTCTGGAAATTATAAACTAATTTTTTTATTTGAAGGTAATGTTTAAAAATCGAAAAATGATTAAATATCTTAAAATTTTTTTCAAGTTTCTACAAGTTCTAGATAATTTTCAAACCAACTCGAATTTTTCTACAATTTTCTAACAATTTTGTAAAATAAAAAAAAATACTTTTTCGACCGATCTGAAATCTTAAAAAAGCTTGTTAAACTTTCTCAAGAATCTTAAGAAAATTTTATTTATATAACCCTAAAAGCAAAGAAACAAATAAACTTAAAAAGGAATAGTAATTAGTATTTTTTATTTTTGAATCAAAGTTATTTTGTCACTCAATGTATAATATGGTTAAAATTTTTTTAATTAAAATTTTTTGATAAAAAAGTCTTTTTGATTTAAAAATTAATCTCTTCTGTTATAAATGTCGTCGTTATTGGTTAAAAATGGAACTATTTTGTACAAGAGTAATCTATTTTGGTTGCGGATTCGAATATTTTATTGAAATTCAACAACAAAATTTTAAATAAGATTAAAATTAAATAATCAAGTTAATGTAAAAAATTCCTGAAAATAAAATCAAAAATTTAACGACCAAATTTGGACAACCACTACAAAATGTTTCCATTGTAATCTAAAAAAAAACGATTTTCTTTTTTTTCTTGTCCCCCTAAAAAAAGAAAAAAATTCGTTTCTACATTTGGAAAAAAATTAAATAAAAAAGAGGAAAGAAAAATAAGAAGGCAACCAACCAAATCCCCTTAATTCCTTTTTTTTTAATATTTCTTTCGTCCTTTTTTTTCTTATTCTTATCAAATCACAATCAAATATTTTTCTTTTTTTTACGGGGAAAGAAGAAGAAGAAAAGGGTTTTTTTTAGGAATTTTTTACATTAACTTGTTTATTGGACGTTAAAAAAAAGATTTTAAATTTGATTTTTATCTCATTTAAATATTTTTATTTGACTTTACTTTTATTTTCTTTTTATTTTATTTTTATTTTCATTTATTTCTTATTTCTTTTTATTTTTCT